>SMDT01000719.1:0-142842 GCA_005392925.1 Aquilaria sinensis
AGAGTAAAGGGCAGAGTTCTCTTAAGAGTTTGGTCTCCTATCCTTGGCAAGGTCGTTCCCCAAGTATTTATAAGAGGGCATTGGGAGAAGTCTGCTTGACACAGCCCATTTAGATCATGACATGTGTTTAGCCAGATGCGGTCTGTACCTTCAGGGATGGGGATCTCCAGCTGGCCATAGGCCATTCTGGCCAGAAGTCAGGGCTGTGGGAGGCCTATGTGTCAGGGGCGTGTGCGAGGTCTCCGTGTCAGTGGCTCCTTAACCATTTTTGTCATGTTCATAAGACCCATTCGATGAAAGAGACCTCTTCGGCATATGAGAGCTTCTAGCCGAGGTTGCTCCAGTCATTCGGAAGGCCCCTTGGCATAAAGGATCCTCTTCGACGGATGTTTTCCCCTACCAAGGATAGTGAGTCTACTCCTCCTGAAGTTGGTCAGGTCATCTTACGGATGGTGGTAATCTACCATATTCCCGAGGTTAGTCCTATTGTTCCCTAAGGGTGATGGTTGATTACTGAGGTCAAGGGGTCAAGGACTATGGACCCTATTTTCCTAAGGTTGGTGCTCATATTCTTCGAGGGTGATGCTCGCCTTTTTCGAGGGTGATGCTTCGTCAGAGCTTAGGAGTTTCCAGGGTAATAGCCCTTTGGCTATCACCCAAGATGTTTTTCATGCTCCACAAGACATCAAGGAAACTAGATTTAAACCCCCACCCCTAATCATCTCATGATTAGATACAAGAAGTATAAGAAAACCAAGAACACAAGCAACTTGTGCACGAAAGTAGTCCTCAAAGAACAAAAGAGAATTTCTCTTCAAAGTAGAAATATTATTTTGTATGGAGGCTATGTTTACAACCTTAATATATGCCTATTTATAGGCCTAAAATATGGTAAAAGACTCAGCAAAATTCGCAGCCTAGGTCACATAGGAAACCTAGGTACAGGAGACTAAAGAAAACCTAGTCTAACTAGGATTCCTACACCCTTTAAAACATGTTTAAGGTATGCAGCGTATGCCACTTATCCTATGTGACCTGAATCAATTCCATAGCCTAAATAAAATCCTAAATAATGTAAATAATCAAGAAAATAAGTAAAATAAAGTGCAAATATAAGTTTGGCCCCCAAAACCTCCAAATGGTCTTCTGAGGTGCACTTATGGGCTCCTTAAGGTTTTTGCTTGTATCTTCAGCTCCAAGCTTGAATATTTAAGTTCCATTAACTTTATTATTCCTCTTAGATGTTGGGAAGAGGTCTTTAAAGGTTAGAGCTCAAAGAACCAGCTTGTAGATGCAAAATGGCCTTGAAACACTTCAAGGAGGCTCCAAGGGTGCACTTGAGGGGTGCCCTTAGTGTTCCTTGTTTTGTGAATTGTCTATCACTCCAAAATCGAGTACCAACCTTGGTCATCATCCTTACATGGTGTCTTGAAGGTTCCAGCAGCTCCTTGTCAAAATTCATGTCCATCCTCCATGAAGAAGCTTGAGACAAAGGCTTGAAGTGCACTAGTGAGCTCCTTAGCTTTCTTCCTTGTCATTGGTCCACTAGATATCTTCAAGGGGTCCTTGACATCCTTGGTTGTGCCTTCCATGGTCATATCAACTCCCCACACCTTAGAAGGATTCATCCATAAATCTGTATATTCAAACAAAGACAAATAAGAAACATTGAAAGTGGCGCTCACATTGTACTCACTTGGCAAGTCTAGCATGTATGCATTGTCATTGATCTTCTTGATCACTTGGAATGGACCATCTTCTATTGGATGAAGCTTAGTCCTTCTTATGGCTAGGAATCTTTCCTTTCTCATGTGCAACCAAACCCAATCTCTAGTCTCAGAGACAGCTCCTCTTTGGCCTTGGTTGGCTTTCTTAGCAACTTGTTGAATTTTGTGCTCAATTTGTTACTGAACCTTCTCATGCAACCTCTTGATGGTCTTGGCCCTTTTACTACCATCCAAACTAGAAAGCTCATGATTAAGTAATGGTAAAATATATAATGGAGTAGATGATTAAAACTGTACATAATCTCAAAAGGTGAAAATGCATTAGTAGAATGCATGGTTCTATTGTAAGCAAACTCTACATGAGGCAAAGAATCTTCCCAAGATTTCAAGTTCTTACCAATGATAGCTCTAAGCATCGAACCTAAGGTCCTATTGGTTACCTCAGTTCGCCCATCAGTTTGTGGGTGGCAAGAAGTAGAAAACAAAAGCTTAGTGCCAAGCTTTCCCCAAAAAGTCCTCCAAAAGTGGCTTAGGAACTTAGAGTCCCTATCCGAAACAATGGTCCTTGGAACTTCATGAAGCCTAACAATTTCCTTGAAAAACAACTCAACCACATGTAGAGCATCATTAGTCTTATTACATGGAATAGTGTGAGCCATTTTTTAAAACCTACCAATTACAACAAAGACTAAGTTTGGGTTTCCTTTAGTTCTAGGCAATCCAACAATAAAATCCATTGAAATATCGACCTATGGATGAGTAGGTGTAAGAAGTGGTGTGTATAACCCTTGTGAAGTGTTAGTGCACTTAGCCTTCCTACATGCTATACATTGATCACAAACCTTCCTTACATCCTTTACCACATTTTGCCAATGATAGTGCTCCATCAAGGTATGCAAGGTTTTGGCTTGTCCAAAGTCTCCCGTAAGTCCTCCACAATGAGCTTCCTTCGTGAGTAGTTCCCTCAAAGATGTCTTAGGAATACACAACCTGTTTTCTTTGAAAAGAAACCCATTAACTTGATAGAATTTCTCAAAAGCAAATTTAGAACACTTAGCATAAATATCGCCAAAGTCATGATTCGAAACATATAAATCCTTCAAGTGCTCAAAACCTAACACTTTAGCATCCAAAGCAAAAAGTAAAGCATACCTCCTAGAAAGTGCATCCGCCACTACATTATCCTTACCTTGATTGTATTTGATAACATATAGGAATGACTCAATGAATTCTACCCACTAAGTATGCCTTCTATTCAACTTACCTTGCCCATTAAGAAACTTAACGGCTTGATGGTCAGTATGAATGACAAACTCCTTCAGCCAAAGATAATGTTGCCAAGTCTCCAAAGCTCTTACCAAAGCATAAAGCTCCTTGTTATAAGTGGGACAGTTCAAAGTTGCACCATTTAACTTCTCACTAAAGTATGCAAGGGGTCGGCCTCCTTGCATAAACATAGCTCCAATGCCTATACCTGACAACCTTAAAAGTATTAGCAAAGTTAGGCAAAGCTAGAAGTGGTGTGTTACTTAACCTTTTCTTTAGTAACCCGAAAGCCTCCTCTTGAGATTTCCCCCACTTAAATCCTACATTCTTCTTGATAACTTTAGTTAGAGGTGAAACAATGGAAGAAAAATTCCTTACAAACCTCCTATAGAAGCTAGCTAACCCATGGAATGATCTTACCTCAGTGACAGAAGCTAGGATTAGCCATTCTTGTATGACCTTTGCATTCTCTTGATCCACCTCAATTCCATGTGAACTCATAACAAAACCAAGGAAAACAACTTTGTCAACATAAAAAGAGCACTTCTTCAAGTTAGCATACAACTTTTGCTCTCTCAAAGTGCTTAGTACTTGTGTAAGGTGTCCAACATGTTTTTCTAGGTTCTTGCAATATACTAAGATATCATCAAAGTAAACAATGAAAAACCTACCAATGAAGTCATGCAAGACATGATTCATAAGTTTTATGAAAGTACTAGGAGCATTGGTTAACCCAAGAGGCATGACTAACCATTCATAAAGTCTAAATTTTGTTTTGAAAGCAATTTTCCATTCATCCCCTTCCCTCATCCGAATTTGATGGTACCCACTTTTCAAATCAATTTTTGAAATCAAAGTAGAACCATACAACTCATCAAGCATGTCATCAAGTCTATACTTTACAGTGATTTTGTTGACTGGCGTATAATCCATGCACATGCGCCATAAACCATCCTCTTTTGGCACCAAAAAGACAGGCACATCACACAGGTTCATGCTTTCCCTCACAAAGCCTTTAGTCAACAACTCCTCCACTTGCTTCTCAATCTCCTTAGTCTATTTTGGGGTTGGTCCTATAAGCTAGCCTATTTGGAATGGGTGCACCCGGGACTAAGTCAATGTTGGGTTTCGGGAGCCAAACAGCGCAGCGGAATTTAACCGAAACCCTCCAGGATCCAAGTGAAACGGGGTAAACCGGGTGTTCGAAAATTACATACCTAATTTTCGGTTGAGATCTCTCACTCAATTGTAGAGTCGAATCACAAAACCTGAACAGTTGACGTGTTCAGGCTCTCTATGGTATCCACACGAGCCTCTCGGGATCACCACGCTTCCACCACGTCCCGGCAGATGCGTTTCTCTTGCGCACGCAGTGCTAGCTTGCGTCCTCCAAGGAATTGCAAGAGAAGAGTGCGACTGTCCTTTTTGGAGGCTAGGGCAAGGAGACCTGCGAATTTCTCACTTAAAAGTTGTATTTATAGTGAGACTCAACTTCCAGGCCTAATGGGTTTCAAAGCCCTAATCCAATTAGGATTTAATTTCGGGCTTAATAATGGCTCAACTTTTTGGCCCATTATTAATATGAAATTAAAGTGAAACCATAACCCAAATAATTAGCCCATGCACTCTAATGATCCAAATAGCTCTATGTGTGCGACCCAATAGGCTCTCGCCACGTTGGCAATGATCATAAATCACATTTATGATCATAAGCAATGAGCGGTGTCTAGCAACACATCATTGCTACCCAAGTGACAAGATTGTCGATGATTCGACTAAACCTTTATGATCATCACCGATATATGCCATTGTCCCTTTGTCCAAGATATCAAGACTAAGCACGAGACATGGAATGTGTCACTCTCGTATAGCCCAATCTTTGGTTTCTTGATTACCGAGTAGACCAACTTAAACTGATGACATTGATATCGTATATCAACTCATCCGAGCATGGCCATGCATTTTCTAAGTCTCACTCTATCAAGGGGCCCGAAGATATCACTCCCGTTACATAGGAGGGACAAATCCCATCTTGATCATACAAATCCCTCCGCATGATATGTGACATACCCAATGACCTCCTTCAAGTTCACTCAGTTACGAGCAACAAAGGAAAGTATCAAAGTATGTGACTCACATGTAGGGAACCTTGATGATCTTAGGTCGAAGGACTACATATACCATGATCACTATGAGAATCACTTATGACACTCATATAACGATCCATGTAGTGTTCTCATGGTGGGTCGGTCCAGTACACAAGTTCTCCAACTTGTACCCATATGTAGACTACATATCTCATATTAGTCTCCACATATGCTAGTCGTTATGTATTATTGCAACCCGCTCCACAATAATACTAGACTAGGGACGTTTAAGAATATCATTATTCTAGGGTTACAATTATGTTTGTTAAGTTACGCAGAAACAAAACAACAAACATAATTGCTGGATTAATGCCTTAATAAAATATCATGACTCAATGTGCAAAAAATACAATCATCTCATGATTGGCTTTTTGGGCACAACACTAACAATCTCCCACTTGCACTAAAAGCCAATCATCCATGTATCTAATACCGATGGACCTAGAATGGCTATCATGCTTCTGCTGCGTAAGGGGCTTTGTCAGTGGATCAGGAATGTTGCTGTCTGTCGAAGTCCTGCATATCCTTACATCACCCCTCTCGATGATCTCCCTGATGAGATGATAGCGTCGGAGTATGTGTTTGGATCGCTGGTGAGATCGAGGTTCCTTAGCCTGTGCGATTGCTCCATTGTTGTCACAATAGAGCTCTATCGGGTCGGCAATGCTTGGAACCACTCCAAGTTCAGTGATGAACTTCTTGATCCAAACTGCCTCCTTCGTAGCATCAGAGGCGGCAATGTACTCAGATTCTGTTGTAGAGTCAGCTACTGTCTCTTGCTTTGAACTCTTCCAGCTCACAGCACCACCACCAATACAAAACACATAACCAGATTGCGATCTAAAATCATCCTTATCGGATTGGAAGCTTGCATCGGTGTAACCCCTTACAACGAGCTCATCTTCACCTCCAAAGACCAAGAATGCATCCTTAGTCCTTCGTAAGTACTTAAGGATGTTCTTAACAGCTGTCCAGTGACTCTCACCGGGGTTCGATTGGTACCTACTTGTCATGCTCAAAGCATATGAGACATCGGGACGAGTACATATCATGGCATACATGATAGATCCAATTGCTGAGGCATATGGAATCTTACTCATGCGCTCTCTCTCCTCGGGTGTACTCGGACACTGAGATCTAGAAAGAGTGATACCATGTGACATGGGCAAGAATCCTTTCTTGGAATCTTGCATGCTAAACCTCTTTAGCACCTTGTCAATATATGTACTTTGACTTAGGCCAAGAAGCTTTCTAGATCTATCTCTATAGATCCTGATGCCTAACACATAGGCTGCTTCACCCAAGTCCTTCATAGAGAAACATTTCCTTAGCCAAGTCTTCACAGACTGTAGCTCAGGAATGTCATTCCCGATGAGTAGTATGTCATCTACATACAACACCAAGAAGACAATAGCGCTCCCACTAACCTTCTTGTAGACACAAGGTTCATCTTCATTTTTGATAAAACCAAACTCTTTGATTGCATCATCAAAACGAAGATTCCAACTTCGAGAAGCTTGCTTCAGTCCATAAATGGACCTTTGCAACTTGCACACTTTATTGGCATTCTCAGGAGTGACAAAACCCTCAGGTTGTGTCATGTACACATCCTCAAGTAGCTTTCCATTTAGGAATGCAGTTTTGACATCCATTTGCCATATCTCATAATCATAGTGTGCAGCAATAGCAAACAAAATTCGGATGGATTTAAGCATAGCAACTGGTGAAAAAGTTTCATCATAGTCAATACCATGAATTTGCTTGAAACCTTTTGCAACCAATCGTCCCTTAAAGGTAATCACATTACCATCCATGTCAGTTTTCTTCTTGAAAACCCATTTGCACCCTATGGGTTTTACCCCTTCAGGTGGGTCAACCAAAGTCCATACTTGGTTTTCATACATGGATTCCATCTCGGATTTCATGGCCACTAGCCACTTCTCAGAGTCAGGCCCCGACATAGCTTGTTGGTAGGTTGTGGGCTCATCCTGATCCATGAGCATCACATCACCGGTGTGAGTCACAAGAAATCCATATCTCTCGGGCTCACGCCGAATCCTACCAGACCTACGTGGGCTCTGTGCTACAGGAACAGACTCTTGAACCACAACATCTTGTGGTGTCTGTTCAGGTTCCATTTCAGGTTCGATGTCTCCTTGTTGTTCTTGAATTTCTTCAAGTTCTACTTTCCTCCCACTAGTTCCTTTAGAGATAAACTCTTTCTCCAAAAAGACACCAGTTCGAGCAACAAACACTTTTTGCTCAGAAGGATTGTAGAAATAGTAACCCTTTGTTTCTTTGGGATACCCAACAAAAAGGCATTTTTGAGATTTGGGCCCTAGTTTGTCAGAGGATTGACGTTTCACATAAGCGTCACAGCCCCAAATCTTCATAAAAGACAAATTGGGACGCCTCCCACTCCATATCTCATATGGTGTCTTTTGAACCGATTTAGATGGAACTCGGTTTAGTGTAAAAGCGGCTGTCTCTAGAGCATGTCCCCAAAAGGAGTTTGGAAGGTCAGCTTGACTCATCATAGAGCGAACCATGTCTAACAGAGTTCGATTTCTCCTTTCAGATACACCATTCCATTGAGGTGTACCTGGTGGAGTGAGTTGTGATACTATACCACACTCCTTCAGATAGTCAAGGAATTCTCGATCCAAGTACTCTCCACCTCGATCTGATCGAAGCACTTTGATACTCTTCCCGAGTTGATTCTCTACTTCATTCTTGAATTCTTTGAACTTTTCAAAGGATTCTGACTTGTGTCTCATAAGATACACATAGCCATATCTGCTGAAGTCATCAGTGAAAGTAATGAAGTATTGGAAACCTCCTCTAGCTTGTGTAGACATAGGGCCACATACATCACTATGTATGAGTCCTAGTAAGTCATTAGCCCTTTCACTTTGCCCTGTGAATGGGGCTTTGGTCATCTTGCCCAACAAACATGACTCACATGTCTCATATGATTCAAAATCAAATGAGTCCAAGAGTCCATCCTTATGGAGCTTGGATATGCGGGTCTCATTTATATGGCCCAAGCGACAGTGCCAGAGATAGGTCGGGTTTGAATCATTTAATCTGACCTTCTTGGTATTCACATTATAGATTGGATCTTCGAGGTCTAGAACATACAACCCATTGCTAAGTTGAGCACTACCATAAAAGATTTCATTCAAATAAATAGAACAACATTTGTCCTTTATTATAAATGAAAAACCTTTCTTGTCCAAACAAGAAACAGAAATCAAATTTCTACTAATAGTAGGCACAAAGTAGCAGTTGTCTAATTCTAAAACTAATCCACTAGGTAAAGTGAGAACATAAGTCCCTACGGCTAAGGCAGCAACCCTTGCTCCATTTCCAACACGTAGGTCCACTTCACCTCGGGCCAATCTTCTACTTCTACTTAGATCCTGCACATTTGCACAAATGTGAGATCCACATCCAGTATCCAATACCCAAGATGAGGAAGTAGAAAAGTTAGCCTCTATAACAAAAATACCTGAAGTGGAAGTCTTACTTCCCTTTTCCTTAGCAAGTTCTTCAAGATAGAGCTTGCAATTGCGCTTCCAGTGTCCAGGTTGCTTACAATGGAAGCACTCCCCTTCCTTTGCCACACCACCCTTTGGTTTCAGTGCAGCTGAAGAAGAACTAGCATTGGACTTTCCATTAGCTTTATCCTTCTTCTTGTTGGCTTTTCCCTTTCCCTTGCCCTTTTGAACCATAAAAATGGGCTTAGCCTTCTTAAGGTTTTGCTCAGCAGTTCTCAACATGTTGAGTAATTCAGGAAGGGACTTGTCAAGGTCGTTCATGTTATAGTTCATGACGAACTGACTGTAGCTTTCAGGCAACGATTGCAAGACTACATCGATAGCCAACTCTTTCTGAAGAGCAAATCCCAAATTCTCAAGATTCTCAATGTACCCAATCATCTTGAGCACATGAGGACCCACGGGACTTCCCTCAGACATCTTGCACTGAAACAATGCCTTAGAGGTCTCAAACCTCTCATGCCTAGCTTGCTCTTGGAAAAGCATTTTGAGATGTTCGATCATATCGAACGCCCCCATGTTCTCATGTTGCTTCTGAAGCTCAGATTCCATGGTAATAAGCATGAGGCATGCAACATCCAAAGCATCATCAGAATGCCTCTTGTGAGCATCCCTTTCAGCTCTTGGAGCAGTGGCAGCAGGCTCATTCGGAATGGGCTGCTCTAGGACATAAGCCTTTCTCTCTTGTTTGAGGACTATCCTCAAGTTTCGGTACCATTTGAGAAAGTTGGTCCCATTCAGTTTTTCCTTCTCAAGGATCGATCGCAACGAAAGTGTCGATGTGTTTTGTGCCATGGTTATCTACAACAGTAAATATGCAGTGTAAGAGTCATGTATTTTAATTCATTTAATAAGGACTTTTATTAAACGATACTCCCACTATTTTCCTCAAAATAATAACCCTCGATATTATTTTGGAACACCTCGGCGCTAAGGTATTCTAGTGGGCCAAGATCCATATTTGACCACAACCTGAGTCAGCTTTGGCTTTTCTCTCAAGTTACAGCTATTTAGGTAGGCAACTCCTTGCCAATTGCATCTTATGCAACTCTTGGATAGTTGGGTGAACAACACTTGTCCAAGCTCATCTCATGAACTTAAGCCCAACTCTATGCCTCTAAGTCCCTAATCCTATTAGGATGACTTAGTTAAGTCGAACCCAAAGTTAGCAGTTTGGATATCACTATTATCCCATCGCGCCTTACCAAGATGAACATAGGTGCTTTGCTTTGGCAAACCCACCTAATGTTGATCAAAGTCTTGACGAGTGCCAACATTTGGAAGGCATCACATTTAATGACTTAATATTTGTTTGAGGGATTTTTCTTTTGATCTCACCAATTTGTTATCTCCGGTTGTTTTATACATGCATCACATACAAATATAAAACATGCATCTCATGCTTACAAGAAAATAAACGTGACATGGTTATAGCCCAAACTATGCGATATTCTCAAGCCAATGAGAATATCATAAAAGCCTAAGAAAAGAAAAGAGTCTTCACAAGCTCCTTCTCTTCCTTTCTTGGTTGCCCTTTTGTTGTCACCTCCTTGGACATACCACCTTGGATGATCCTTGGACATACCACCTTGGATGATCCCATAATGCACCATTACATCAATAATAGAAACCTCGAGTTACATTCGAGGGGAGTAAGGTGAGAAGAGAATGTACAATGAGAGTGATAAGAAAAGGCACGACTCGCAGGCCGTATTTACAAGTACAACCAATCAAGGGCTATAACCATGCACCATGCTTCAAACACCAATCAGCATATCATGTCAAATCTCATTCAACAAAGATGCATGCCAATTTTCGCGTGTGTTGATTAACCAGTTTTTATTTATGTGGCGCTTCGCATACGGCGGTCCCGCTGGCCGGTCAGCGGGCGGTGGTTCCGCTGACCGGTCAGCGGACGGGGTCAAGGGGAGCCGCCCTTGCGGTCAACGGACGGGGTCAAGGGGAGGCTTGTGGGGGGCAGCGCCCCCCGGCGCAAAAAATTGTCTTACAATTGCTTAGCCCGAAATCTTCTATTTTGAGAAAGTAGGCACCCGAGACTCCTCTATTCGAGCCACCAAAAATACCTTACTTTCGGTGCCCGAACAGGCCGAATCCGAACAAAGCTAGGGTTTTTGCAACTATTGCAAGAATCCTAATCCATATAGGTATCTCATACCATTCAATTTGAGATTAATCTCATTAACCAATTTGTGTCGTTTCTTCATATATCTCATATGTTCATTACGAATTCCAGTTTCATGCATCTTGAATCAATCTAATTAATCATGGCCGAAAAGCAACCGAACACATAGCATCATGCGATTCAACACTCAATCCCGATTTAGGGTTTCACCAGTAGCTCTGATACCACTGTTGGGTTTCGGGAGCCAAACAGCGCAGCGGAATTTAACCGAAACCCTCCAGGATCCAAGTGAAACGGGGTAAACCGGGTGTTTGAAAATTTTCATACCTAATTTTCGGTTGAGATCTCTCACTCAACTGTAGAGTTGAATCACAAAACCTGAACAGTTGACGTGTTCAGGCTCTCTATGGTATCCACACGAGCCTCTCGGGATCACCACGCTTCCACCACGTCCCGACAGATGCGTTTCTCTTGCGCTCGCAGTGCTAGCTTGCGTCCTCCAAGGAATTGCAAGAGAAGAGTGTGGCTGTCCTTTTTGGAGGCTAGGGCAAGGAGACCTGCGAATTTCTCACTTAAAAGTTGTATTTATAGTGAAACTCAACTTCCAGGCCTAATGGGTTTCAAAGCCCTAATCCAATTAGGATTTAATTTCGGGCTTAATAATGGCTCAACTCTTGGGCCCATTATTAATACGAAATTAAAGTGAAACCATAACCCAAATAATTAGCCCATGCACTCTAATGATCCAAATAGCTCTATGTGTGCGACCCAATAGGCTCTTGCCATGTTGGCAATGATCATAAATCACATTTATGATCATAAGCAATGAGCGGTGTCTAGCAACACATCATTGCTACCCAAGTGACAAGATTGTCGGTGAATCGACTAAACCTTTATGATCATCACCGATATATGCCATTGTCCCTTTGTCCAAGATATCAAGACTAAGCACGAGACATGGAATGTGTCACTCTCGTATAGCCCAATCTTTGGTTTCTTGATTACCGAGTAGACCAACTTAAACTGATGACATTGATATCGTATATCAACTCATCCAAGCATGGCCATGCATTTTCTAAGTCTCACTCTATCAAGGGTCCCAAAGATATCACTCCCGTTACATAGGAGGGACAAATCCCATCTTGATCATACAAATCCCTCCGCATGATATGTGACATACCCAATGACCTCCTTCAAGTTCACTCAGTTACGAGCAACAAAGGAAAGTATCAAAGTATGTGACTCACATGTAGGGAACCTTGATGATCTTAGGTCGAAGGACTACATATACCATGATCACTATGAGAATCACTTATGACACTCATATAACGACCCATGAAGTGTTCTCATGGTGGGTCGGTCCAGTACACAAGTTCTCCAACTTGTACCCATATGTAGACTAGATATCTCATATTAGTCTCCACATATGCTAGTCATTATGTATTATTGCAACCCGCTCCACAATAATACTAGACTAGGGACGTTTAAGAATATCATTATTCTAGGGTTACAATTATGCTTATTACGTTACGCAGAAACAAAACAACAAACATAATTGCTGGATTAATGCCTCAATAAAATATCATGACTCAATGTGCAAAAATACAATCATCTCATGATTGGCTTTTTGGGCACAATACTAACAGTCAATTTGATGCTCAATGCCTTTAATGGGAGGCAAACCTCTCGGGTCTTCAGGGAACACATCTTCAAATTCCTTCAACAAAGACAAAACAACACTAGGAAGATGCGTTAGATCATTGATAACAAGTAGAAACTCTTTGTAAAGTAAAAGAAGCATTGGTGTTTGTGCTTGAATGGCTTTCCTCACATCACTCATTTTTGCAATATAGCACTTTTTCTTTTTACTCAACTTCCCTTCATTCTTTTCTCTCGAGAACTCTCTACTCTTCTTCCCCTCATGTCCACTCTTCTCACTTAATCTCTCAATTGTTCTCTTAGCTTTCCCCTCTTCACTCTTGCCCTCAACTTTCCCTTCTTTTTCTTTTCTCTCACCTTTACTTTGAAGCTTTTTTTGATCCTCCAAAACTTGTTGTGGTGAAAATGGAAGAAGTGTGATTGGCTTTCCTTCATGGAAAAAAGAGTACAAGTTCTTCTCTCCATCTTGTGTGACCTTCTTATCAAAATGCCATGGCCTCCCAAGCAAAATGTAACAAGCATGCATAGGAATAACGTCACAAAGAACTTGATCATGGTAACTACCAACCTTAAAGTGAACCAAAACTTGTTTTACCACCTTTACCTCTCCTGCATCATTCAACCATTGAAGCCTATATGGTTGGGGGTGCTTTTAAGTAGGAAGCTTCAACTTCTCCACCATGGTTGAGGTTGCTACATTGGTGCAACTTCCTTCATTAACAATGAGGTTGCACACTTGGTCTTTGATTCGGCACCTGGTGTGAAAGATGCATTCTCTTTAATTTGCTTCCTCTTTGGCTTGCACACTTAGAGCTCTCCTTGCCACAAATGGAAATTTTCCCTGCTCAGGCTCAAGTGTGTTTTGCTCCTCATCCTCCAAAGGTGGTGTCTCCTCCATGGCATCTTCAACCTCGGATGTGATCTCTCCATCATCTTTAAGAATCATCACCTTCTTGTTTGGCCAATCCCTCATATAGTGCCCCTTGCCTCTACACTTGAAGCACTCTATCTCCCTTGCCTTAGGTACATCTTTAGGTAGAGCTTTGGACTTGTCTTGTTGAGGCTGAGACAATCCTCCTTTAGTGGCCTTCACTCTTGGCTTTGGTGCTTCTTTACTCCATGCTCCTTTCCATGTGGAGCTTCCTCCTTGAGACATCTTGGATGCCTTGGACCTTTTGATGATCCTCTTGGCCTTAGTGGCATGATGAAGCAAATCCTCCATGTTAACATATGGCACCATCTCCACTTTGTTTGCAATCTCATGGTTAAGGCCATTGATGAATCTAGCAATGGTGGTCTCTTCATCCTCAATGATGTTGGCTCAAGTCAAGGTCATCTCCAAATCTTTGTGGTAGTCCTCCACACTCCTTTGGCCTTGCACAAGCCTTTGAAGCTTGAGGTGTTGGTTTCTATAGCAGTAACTAGGGACAAATCCCTTCCTCATCAAAGCTTTAAGGGCTCTCCATGTGCTTATGGGCTCCTCTCCATTCCTTCTCCTAAAAGTGACAATCTAATTCCACCATACAAGAGCATAATTAGTGAACTTAACTGTAGCCAATTTAACCTTCTTTTTCTCAGAATAATGATGGCAATCAAACACCACCTTAATCTTTTGCTGCCATTCCCAATATGCATCCGGATCACTCCACCCTTGGAAGGATGGAATGGCAAGCTTGATGGAATTGAGACTATTGTCCCCCCTTGGCTCCCCCCTTCTTTTGAAGCCCATGGCCATGCCAAAATCCTTCTTCCTCCTTAGGTTCTTCTCTCCTATGACCACTTCTTGGTTGTAAGATGAGATTAGGTCTCCTTGGCAACCTCAAATCTATGCCCTCAACCCTCCCCACAAGTCAATTGAAAGTTTCTTGAAGTTTTCTCATGGTAGGATCCTCATTGTGTCTCACTTCCATTCTCCTATCCTCTTAGCCCTCCATACTCTTGAAATCAAAGATCCTCACACACTTACCTCATGTGTTTCACTCAAAGATGAATACTCAAAACACTTAATTTGTTAGTGAGATATTGCTATTTAAAGAATCCTTAAAAGTTCTAAGAAAACTGTCCTCAAAGCACACAAGAAAACTTGAATTCTTGAAAACAATTTTGACTCCAAAATAGAGGTAGGCTAAACAAGCTTCAAAAGACCCTAGGAAGGTCTTGTAATTGATGATCACAAGAACCACAAAAAAAATATTTTTGGCTCAAAACAATGGTTTTGGGTTTGTGGCGCAAAAACCAAAACACTATGTGTAAGCTACTTTTCCAAACCCCTTTGGTATAATGACCAAGAAATGTGCTGAAGATATTTTTCAAGCTCCAAGCTCCACAAGACATAAAGGAGACTAGATTTAAACCCCCACCCCTAATCAACTCATGATTAGAAACAAGAAGTATAAGAAAACCAAGAACACAAGCAACTTGTGCACCAAGGTAGTCCTCAAAGAACAAAAGAGAATTTATCTTCAAAGTAGCAATATTATTTCATATGAAGGCTGTATCTTACAACCAAAATATGTAAATATTTATAGGCATAAACTAGGGTAAAGTACTCAGCAAAATTCGCAGCCCAACTCACATAGGAAACCTAGGTACAAAAGACTAAAGAAAACCTAGTCAAACTAGGATTCCTACACCCTTTAAAACATGTTTAAGGTATGCAGAGTATGCCATTTATCCTATGTGACCTGAATCAATTCCATCACCTAAATAACATCATAAATAATGTAAATAATCATGAAAATAAATAAAATAAAGAGAAAATACAAGTTTAGTCCCAAAAACCCCTAAATGGTCTTCTCAGGTGCACTTATAGGCTCTTTATGGTTTTTACTTGTATCTTCATCTCTAAGCTTGAATATTTGAGTCCCATTGACTTGATTCTTCCTCTTAGATGTTGGAAAGAGGTCTTGAAATGTTAGAGCTCAAAGATCCAGCTTGTAGATGCAAAATGGCCTTGAAACACTTCAAGGAGGCTCCAGGGGTGCACTTGAGAGGTGCCCTTGGTGTTCCTTGTTTTGTGACTAGTCTAGGCATTCCAAAATTGAGTACTAAGCATGGCCATCATCCTTATATGGTGTCTTGAAGGTTCCAACAACTCCTTGTCAAAATCCATGTCCATCCTGCATGAAGAAGCTTGAGACAAAGGCTTGAAGTGAACTAGTGAGCTCCTTAGCTTTCTTCCTTGGTCCACTAGATATCTTCAAGGGGTCCTTGCCATCCTTGGTTGTGCCTTTCTTGATCATATAAAAAATCCTAAGAAAAGGAAAAATCTTCATAAGCACCCTCCCTTCCTTGCTTGGTTGTCCCTTTGTAATTACCTCATTGGACACACCATCTCGGATGCACCCAATATTTATAGTTACATCAATAATAGAAACCTTGAGTTACATTCAAGGGGAGTATGGTGAGAAGAAAAGGTACAATGAGAGCAATAAAGAAAGGCACGACATGCAGGTCATATTTACAAGTGCAACAAACCAGAGCTTTAACCATGCACCATGCTTCAACCAACAATCGGCATATCATTTCAAATGTTATTCAACAAGAAAATTCATGCCAATTAAAGTGGGTTTGTTAACCAGTTTATTAATGTGGTGCTTTATAGACCAATTGTAGTTCACGACAAACTGACTATAAGTTTGGCACCCAAAAAATTGTATTCAAAATATGTTGCCCAAGATCGCTCTATCTGAGCAACAAACCACCTGAGACCACCTTTGTTTGAGCAACCAAAAGTATTCTACCCAAGGTGTTCAAACAGCACATAACCAATGCCTATAAGGATTATAGCAACAACTGCAATAATCTTGAATTTGATGAATATCTCATATCCATCAATCTAGGGTTAATCTCATTAGCCAAATTTTAGCCATATCTTCATATATCTCATATAGTTTGTGAGTTTTAGTTTGTGCATCATGAATCGATCTAATTAATCATTATCGTAAACTTTAGAACATAGTAAAGATCTTCTGAGTTGACACATAATTCCAATTTAGAGTTTCACAAGTTGCTTTGATACCACTATAAGGTCTTGGGAGTCAAACAACACAGTAGAATTAACCAAAACCCTCCAAGGATCCAAGTGAAATGGAGCAAATAGGATTTCTGAAATTTTTATACCTAGTAGGTTGAGATCTTTCACTCAATTATTGAACTGAATCACAAAACTTGAACAGTTGACATGTTCAAGCTCTTTATGATATCCACACGAACCTTTCAGATCACCAAGCCTCCTTGAGGTTCTAGCAGAAGCGTTCCTCTTATGCCCATAATGGTAGCTTGCGTCCTCTACAGAAAGACAAGAGAGGAGTGCGACTAGAGATTTTCAGAACCCTATTTTAGTTTCATCCCTAGGAGGCAGCGATGGAAAAACACTATATAACATATATATAGTGAGCAAAACTCCTAAGCCTAATAGGTTTTGTAACTCTAATTTAATTTGGCCTAATTTTGGGCTTAATAATGGATTAAATATTAGGCCAATAATTAATCCAAAATTATCATGAAATTAAACCAAACAATTTGGCTCATGCATCGAAATAATCCAACTAGCTATAAGTGTGTAACCCTATAGGCTCTTATCACATTGGAAAAGATCATAAATCAAATTTATAATTATAAACAATTGGCGGTGTCTAGCAACGCATCAATGCTACCTGAGTAACAAGATAGTTGGTGATTTGACTAAACCTCTCTGATCATAATTCATATATGCCATCGCCCCTTTGGCTAAAGATATCAAGACCGAGCATGAGACATGAAATGTGTCACTTTTGTATAGCCTAACGTTTGGTTTCTTGACTCCTTGTCGGTCGTCAAAACCGCAAAAAATAATTCTAGTCTCACAAACAACTCAGAATAAATAAATTTGTAGTTTAACAGTGAAAACCAGGTTGAATCACAAGACAAAAATTTTTACCAAAAGCTTCCTGTCAGAAAACTGAAACAAAAGATTGGGGCATTTTCTTTAATCGAATGCTAAAATAAATTAATTGTAGAATTAAAATGATATTAACCAATACTAAAAATGCTCAGTTTAAGGTTGATTATTCATTCCAATCGCAGTTGATTATTGAAGGAAAATATTTCTTCAATCCAAGCAAATAAACATGACTCTCTTTAAAGCTATAGAGAACCCAAAGAATTTAGTAGTAAAGTTAACTAGAAAAAAAAATTACAATAATTTCTAAATTTTGAGTCACTAGATATTGGAAAGCAATTTCTAATTAACTCAAAATTAGCATTAAGAACAATGAACTGCAAGTTTATCCCAAATAATAATCCAAAAGCTAGAACAATTTAACCATTCTTACTTCTCTCAGTATGAACTAGCCAAAAATAAAAATAATCTCCAGCTAAATTCACTTGGTTCTAATATGAATTCTTCACACCAAAGAGTTTTGAAAAGAAAATCAAGCTAATTTGCAATCGCAAAACCAATCCAAAAAGTGAGAATATGAAATTAATCACATTAAATCTCAATCAAGAAGAGATAAGTGCTTGAATTTAAAGAAAATCTTAAAAAGCAAAATCAATTCTCACAACCAATGTTAGCAATGAAAATTGTCCCCTTGAACCAAATTGAAAAAATTACTTGCTTATGTTTGAGAAAAAAATATAAAAACAAGATAAATATAGCAAAACCTAAAATTCCAAGTGTCCCTGGCTCTTGTGTGTCACCCCTATTTATTGTAAAAAAAAATCCTTCAAGATAAAACGGGGCTAAAATATATAAGCAATGAGATACTTCTCCAAATTCAGGTTATATCTAGGCTCATTTCTGATTGGCTAATAAGTCTGTATAACTTGGGAGCCCCAAATTATATATTCCTTATATTCTAACTCTCACAAGCATTAAATCAAGCACCTTGCAGGTGTCAGAAATTTGGAGCATAAATGGCCATCTTCGAGCTGAACTTTCATAGTTCAGGTGGAAATAAGAAAGAAACCTTAATTCAGAACATTGGAAGCCAATTCGCTGCCACTTACTGCCTTGACCCATTGCCAAACAAATGAAAGTGTAGCTGGCTACGAAAAGGAAAAAAATTGTCAATTGAAAAGAATCCATGCAAAGAAGGCTAGTGCCTAAATAGCCAAGTTGGACTTTGATTCTTCCATTGAAAATGCCATTGTATCCACGAACAAGTGCACTAATAACTCCTCTACCTATGAAAAGTTGGTCCCAAATTAAAAAGAGCCATTTTATTTCCTTTTAATCCAAAAACATCATGATAGCTTCAATTCCTTCAAAACAAATATATATAAACTACCAAAAATTAAGTTATTAAATCAAAACAAAAGCTATGGAAAATTATGAGATAAATATATATAAATTATGAACTCATTAAATTCCCCCACGCCTAGTTTTTGCTCATTCTCGGGCAAAACTCAAAATAAAAGAAATCTAAAAATAGAAACATACTTTTGAGCTAAAAAGAGTAAGGTACTTTCACCTCCAAGGGTCTTGAAAAACTTAATGAAAGCAATTAAGCTTGTAACTTACTCAGCAATAGCAACTCAAAACAAAATAAGTCCACAAAAGCAATTTCTTCACAAGTTAGCAACAATCACCTTTCAAAGCTTGAGAAAAGCATCAAACTTTTGCACCAAGTGAAGAGAAAAAACCAAGTAGATAAGAACTCAAAAAGCACAACCGGTCTTACCACAAACCCATAGAAGATAAGAAATAAATTGGGAATTATTTTTTGTTCTGATTCTAACTCACTTTTTTTTTGTTCTTTTTTTGTTTTTTATGTCTTTTTCTTGTGTTCTACCATTTAGCGTGTGTATAACAAGGACTCTGCCATACCCAAGTTACTAACTTGACACAATTCCAAAGTGGTCTTTAACCATACTCATGTTCCTAGTACTTGTTCGAGCAGTAATCGACTCCTGTTTAGGATAAGACCCCTACCTACTTCAATATCTAAAAATAGCGAAGTACCTACTTTTAATTCATCAAAACACAACAACTTGGTGTTTTTTTTAAGTGATTTAAACCATCCATCAATTGAACAAACCACATATCCAACTAAATAAGCTCATAATCTAACAAGGATTAAATCAATGTACTACGCACACAAATTTGATGTAAAAATCATCTTCTCAAGATAACCATCAACTAGCTTGATCAAAAATTGCAAAAATAATTTAAAAATAAAATTTTAGAGTTGCATAAAGACTAATAAATTACTAACTTAATGCTTAAGCTAGGCATTCAAGAACCAAAAAGTGAAATCATCTTAACAATTCATATCAATGCTCAAAAGTATGAAAAAAAATACTTCAAATATTTTGAAAATAAAAAATTAAGGTCCAAGCTGCCCATTCCCCATACTTAATTGAACATTGTCCTCAATATTCACAATAAAAACACTAATGGGGAAAGGAAAAGGTACTGCCCTAAAAGTTCATTTCACAATGATTTACAACCCAGAATTTGACTTCAGCTTGCTGCCCCATATTGTTTGGTTCACCTCTAGCTTGAAAGAGATAATGCCTACCTAGGAAAACTAGTTGTGAGGATTAAGAAACTTGAAAAATAAAAGCTAGAAAATAAAAATAAAAATAAAAATAAAGAAATCCTAAATGTTTGTGGCATAAAACCACAATTGGGTTGCTTCTCAAAAATACCTTTCTTTATTATCTTTGCCTAGACAACCTGCTTTTTATATCAGCCTAACTCATAGGTAGGAGCAACCAAGTGAATGTCCTTCCTATAAGAGGCAAAAACATTTTCAAGAAATTGTTTCAGCTTGTAACCAATCAATTTAAAAATTTTGTTAGTCTCCATACTTTCAATTTCAACAACACCATGAGAAAAAGTATTCACAACAACAAATGGACCAATTCATCTAGATCTCAACTTGCCTAGCATGAGCTTCAACCTTAAATTAAAATGTAATACCTTTTTACCTTTAAAAAATTGCTTGCGATTCAGCTGCTTGTCAAAAGGTACTTTGTGTGCTCCTTGTACATGCTAGCATTGTCATATGCTTCTAGCCTGATTTATTCCAACTCTTAAAGTTGCAACTTTCTTTCCATTCCATCTTTTTTCAAATCCATGTTGCACTGCTTAACAACCTAAAAAGCACAATGTTCAATCTCCATGGGCAAGTGACACAACTTACCATAGGCTAATCGATATGGTGACATCCTAATCGATGTTTTGTAAGTTGCTCGATAAGCCCATAGTCCATCCTCCAAGCACAAGCTCTAGCCTTTTCTATTAGGATTGATTGTTTTCTCCAAGATACTCTTTATTTCCCAGTTCAAAACTTTAGCTTGCTCATTGGTTTGCAGGTGGTAAGCAGTGGCTACTTGATGGTGCACTTCATATTTCCTTATTAATGCTTCAACAGTACGGCTGTAGAAGTCTGTACCTTGATCATTAATAATTGTTCTAGGAATCCCAAACTTATTGAAAATATTAGACTTGAGAAATTCTACAACAACCTTAGAGTCATTCTACTAGTAGCCTTTGCTTCTACCCATTTGAAACATAATTAACAGCAAGCAAAACATAAATAAATCCAAAAGAGTTAAGAAAAGATGCTATAAAATCCATTCCCCATACATCAAAAAGCTCATAGTGTAACATATGAGTTTAGGGCATTTTTTTCAGTGGGATAAAATTTCAACTCTTTGACATTTTTCACAAGTCTTACAAAACTGGTAAGAATCCGTAAAAAATGTTTCCCAATAAAACCCACTATCCAAAATATTCCTCTCTGTCCTTTTAGGACCAAAATGTCCTCCACAAGCATAACTATGACAACAAGTAAGAATGGAATGAATTTTATCATCAAGCACACATCTACAAATAATTTGATTAGAACCAATTTTTAAAAGATATGGTTCATCCCATATATAATACTTCGAGTCATTTTTTATTTTGTTCCTCTTTGCTTTGCTCAAGTCTTTTGGTAAAATTATAGTGGCTAGGAAATTAACAATATTAGCAAACCAGGGCTTCTTACCTTGCACCCGTACTAGCTGCTCATTGGGAAATAATTTTCAAATTGGTAAAGCCTTTTCTCCATGCACAAGTTGACTCAAATGGTTGGCCATAGAATTATCAGCTCCTCTCTTATCCTTAATTTCCAAGTTGAACTTTTACAATAATAGAACCCAATGTATGAGTCTTAACTTAGATTCCTTCTTTGCCAGTAAGTACTTGAGAGCTGCATGATCAGAAAAAACAATTACTTTAGATCCCAGTAAATATGATTGAAATTTATCTAGAGCAAAAACAATGGCTAAAAGCTCATTTTCTATGGTTGAATAGTTGTATTGGGCAGGATTCAGCATCCTTGAGTAGTACAAGATAACATGGTTGTTCTTCCAAATTCTTTGTCTAAGTACAGCTTCTACAACGTGTTACTGGCAATGCTCATGATCTTAAAAGGAATGTCCCAATTACGAGGCTATATAATTTATGCAGACTTGAACAGCTTCTTCAACTAATCAAATGTAGCTTTACAGTCCTCTCTAATGTCGAAAGAGACATCCTTTTGTAATAGTCTGGTTAAAGGTTGTGCAATCTTTGAGAAGTCCCTAATGAAGTACCTGCAAAAACTTGTGTGGCCAAGAAAACTATGAATCTCTCACTCATTAATATGATTGGGTAAATTTGCAATTTGGTCTACCTTGGGCTTGTCAACTTCGATAACTTTGGCAGAAACTACATGACCCAAAACTATTCCCTACTGTACCATAAAATGACACTTTTCATAATTTAGAACAAAATTTATGTCAATGTAGTGTTTAAAAACTAGATTCAATTTATCCAAATGTTGATCAAAAGAATTGACATACATAGTAAAGTCATCCATGAAGATTTCAATACAATTTTGAAGCAAGTAAAAAAAAATACTCATCATGCATCTTTAAAACGTT
Organism: Aquilaria sinensis; assembly: GCA_005392925.1. Taxonomy (NCBI): domain Eukaryota; kingdom Viridiplantae; phylum Streptophyta; class Magnoliopsida; order Malvales; family Thymelaeaceae; genus Aquilaria; species Aquilaria sinensis. The sequence continues at coordinate 22,403 of SMDT01000719.1, forward strand.
CTAGGGGCATTACACAATTTAAATGGCATTATATGATAAGCAAAAGTTCCATAGGGGTAGATGAATGTTGTTTTCTCTTAGTCCTCAAAAGCTAGAGCTATTTAATAATATCCAGAAAATCCATCTAAGAAAAAGCAAAACGACTTACCTACCAACCTTTCAAGCATCTAGTCATTGAACGAAAGTGGAAAGTGATCCTTCCTCGTAGCTAAATTCAACTTCCTAAAATTGATGCACATTCTTCACCCATTCTAGACTTTCATAGGAATAAGCTCATTCTAGGCATTGGGAACAAGTGTTAGACCAGTTTTCTTAGGAACTATATGTACTGGACTTACCCACTGACTGTCTAAGATAGGATAGATGATCCTTTGGTTTAAAATTTTCAGAATCTCTATTAAAAGAACATCTTTCATTGTTCGGTTTAGTTTCTACTGCGGTTCTCTTACCGATTTAGTCTTTTTTTTTAGGAGAATACGGTGCATACAAATTAAAGGACTGATTCCGTTTATGTCTGCTAGCATCCAACCAATTGCTATCTTATGTTCCTTCAATACTCATAAACGCTTCTCTTCTTGATCTCTGATCAAATCACTTACGATAATCACAAGTAAAGTTTCAGCCTCTCCTAAGTACGCATACTTCATATTCTCTAGCAAAGACTTCAACTCCAACTTCAAGGCCTATTCAACAAAAAGGAAATCTCTTTCATGAGTAATTGGTAGTTCCAAGAATGAACCTACTAGCCTGTTGGGCAACATAGGTAGCAACTATAATGATATAATGGCTTTTTTTTAGGTTATCACTAATTTCCAGCATTGCATCCTTCTCGCTTTTGCTGTTTATCAATACAAAATCTAACTCATCTCTTATAAAATTCAGCTCAAAAGCATCTTGGAAAATTGAATTAATGTCATCCATAGGATAAACAGTTTTAGAATTTTTCTGATATTTCATAGCTTTAAAGATATTGAAAGTTACTATTTCTCCATCAAATTCAAAAGATAAGGTCCCTTCATGCACATCAATTTTAGTCCTAGCTGTTTTCATAAACAATCTACCTAGCAAAATGTGAACTCAATTTGAAGCAAACTTATCATCCTTGTCAACAATATAAAAATCATCATGAGAAATAAGCTCATTGACTCAAACTAGAACATCCTTAACCACACCTTCAGGACATGAATTAGACCTATCAGCTAGTTGAATGACTATTCTTATGCTTTTCCAAGGTCCTAAGTTCCAAGCCCTATAAACTGATGGTAGCATAATATTAATTGATGCTCCTAGATCCAGCATAGCTTTTTCCACCTTAAAATTGCCAATTATACATGGTATGGTAAACATACCAGATCTTTACACTTCTGGGGCAACTTTCTTTGGATTACTGCTGACATATTCTCACCAATTTCAATTGCCTAATCAGTTTGCAGTTTCTTTTTGTGGGTGCATAGCTCCTTTAGAAATTTGGCATACCAAGGCACTAGCTTGATTGCATCTAGTAGGGGTATATTGGTTTCGACCTTCCTAAAAGTCTCAACAATTTCATACTAGCCTGCCAGGAAAAGAGGTGCAATCAAAATTTTTGACTTTGGAAAAATTGGCTTGTCACTTACCTCTTCAGTTAGTATGTCAAAAGTTGCTGGATTTGACGCATCTTTTCCTTTTTAGCTGCTACCATTTCTAACGCGGTGGTTTGCACTTCTTTGCATTAGTATGCTCTCTCGGGTTGATTTCAACTTGAGATGGCTGCCACCCTTTTTTTACTTCAATTTTGTTCAATGAGGCTGCAAGTTGTTAAATTTGGTTCCCTAAGTCTTTGATGCTAGCCTTTGTTCCCTACTAAAACATTGAAGTGTTAGTGGCAAAAGCTTTCACAATATTTTTTAAAGCCATATTTGAACTTGGTGCTTGGTTTTGTGGTGGAGGAATTGGCTTGTTGTAATTGGTAGATGAGTACTATGGCTAGTTACTTGGCTGCTCATATCTAAAATTTGGGTCATTTCTCCAACCAAGATTATATTGATTGGCATATAGGTCAAACCTTCTTGGTTGGTTAACAAACCCACTTACCACATTTAACTAAGGCATTGTATCCTCCTGAAGCTATGAGCATGAGTCGATAGTGTGTCCTTGAATAGAGCAAATACCACAAACTCTAGGATTTTGAGCCTTTCCCCAAGCAACTTGTCTAACAAAAGAGGTTAGTTCAGAAAGTTAAGCTTCAATACTAGAAGTTCCTACATTATTTACCTTCTTCGGCACCTGGTCTTTGTCCCAAACTGCAATAAGTTGCCTTCCATTTTAGAAATTAGGTACTTTGCTTCTTCAGGCATATTTTCTATAAGTGCTCCTCCACTTGTAGCATCCAACATACTGCGATCCATAAACAATAACCCCTTATAGAAGTACTGTAGCAACAATTGGTCAGAAATTTGGTGGTGTTGACAACTTGCAGAATGTTGGTTGAATCTCTCCTAATACTCGCAGAGACTTTCTTTGCTACATTGCCAAATTCCACTAATTTCCTTCTGAGTCCTAGCTATTGGGTTTCGGGAGCCAAACAGCGCAGTGAAATTTAACCGAAACCCTCCAGGATCCAAGTGAAACGGGGTAAGCCGGGTGTTCGAAAATTTTCATACCTAATTTTCGGTTGAGATCTCTCACTCAACTGCAGAGTCGAATCACAAAACTTGAACAGTTGACATGTTCAAGCTCTCTATGGTATCCACACGAGCCTCTCAGGATCACCACGCTTCCACCGCATCCCGGCAGATGCGTTTCTCTTGCGCTCGCAGTGCTAGCATGCGTCCTTTAAGGAATTCCAAGAGAAGAGTGCGGCTGTCCTTTTTGGAGGCTAGGGCAAGGAGACCCGCGAATTTCTCACTTAAAAGTTGTATTTATAGTGAGACTCAACTTCCAGGCCTAATGGGTTTCAAAGCCCTAATCCAATTAGGATTTAATTTCGGGCTTAACAATGGCTCAACTCTTTGGCCCATTATTAATATGAAATTAAAGTGAAACCATAACCCAAATAATTAGCCCATGCACTTTAATGATCCAAATAGCTCTATGTGTGTGACCCAATAGGCTATTGCCATGTTGGCAATGATCATAAATCACATTTATGAACATAAACAATGAACGGTGTCTAGCAACACATCATTGCTACCCAAGTGACAAGATTGTCGATGATTCGACTAAACCTTTTTTATCATCACTGATATATGCCATTGTCCCTTTGTCCAAGATATCAAGACTAAGCACGAGACATGGAATGCGTCACTCTCGTATAGCCCAATCTTTGGTTTTTTGATTGTCGAGTAGACCAACTTAAACTGATGACATTGATATCGTATATCAACTCATCCGAGCGTGGCCATGCATTTTTCTAAGTCTTACTCTATCAAGGGGCCCGAAGATATCACTCCCGTTACATATGAGGGACAAATCGCATCTTGGTCATACAAATCCCTCCGCATGATATGTGACATACCCAATGACCTCCTTCAAGTTCACTCAGTTACGAGCAACAAAGGAAAGTATCAAAGTATGTGACTCACATGTAGGGAACCTTGATGATCTTAGGTCAAAGGACTACATATACCATGATCACTATGAGAATCACTTATGACACTCATATAACGATCCATGTAGTGTTCTCATGGTGGGTCGGTCCAGTACACAAGTTCTCCAACTTGTACACATATGTAGACTACATATCTCATATTAGTCTCCACATATGCTAGTCGTTATGTATTATTGCAACCCGCTCCACAATATTACTATACTAGGGATGTTTAAGAATATCATTATTCTAGGGTTACAATTAAGTTTGTTAAGTTACGTAGAAACAAAACAACAAACATAATTGCTGGATTAATGCCTTAATAAAATATCATGACTCAATGTGCAAAATTACAATCATCTCATGATTGGCTTTTGGGTACAACACTAACAGTTCCAACTCTTGAAGCTGGAAAGAACTTCACCAAAAATTTTCTCTTTAGGTAGTTCCAAGTTTTAATTCAACCAAAGGGAATGTAGTATAGCCAGTCCTTTGCCTTGTTCGCCAAAGAGAATGGGAAAGCTCTCAGCTTAATTTCTTCTTTTGTAACTCCCTATGGCTTTATGGGCGAGCAAACTACATGAAATCCCTTCAAGTGTTTGTGGGGGTCCTTGCTTGCAAGACCACAAAAAATAGGCAACAAATGAATTGACCCATATTTTAATTCAAAAGCTACCTCAATATCATGAAAATTGATGCATAAGTGTTGCTAGACAATGTCGAGAGTTGCCAACTCCCTTAGTGTTCTTCGCACCACCATCCCTACAAGAACAACTTCTTCCTCTTCACTTTTAGAGCTACTATTCATAGATGTTGAAGCTGTAAAATTGAGCATTTTCCTTTTCACTTTCTTGTTTTCCTTCGCCATCTTCTCGATCTCTAGGTCAAACACTAATTCACTTATATGAGATGATCTTGGCATAGGTCAACTTACTATATGCAGAAACTTTAATAAAAAAAGAAATCTCCCAGGCAACGGTGCCAAATTTTTTGTCCGATTCCAGTCTCACTATCAACTCAAAATAAATAAATTTGTAGTTTAGCAGTGAAAACCAAGTCAAATCTCAAGAGAAATATTTTGACCGAAAGCTTTCTGTCAGAAAACTGAAATAAAAGATTAGGGCATTTTCTTAAATCAAATGATAAAACAAATTAACTGTAGAATTAAAATAAAATTAACCAATACTAAAAATGCTCAGTTCAGGTTTGATTATCCATTCCAATCATGTAGTTGTTCATTGAAGGAAAATATTTCTTCATTTCAAGAAAACAAACAGTACTCTCTTTAAAGCTAAAGAGAACCCAAAAAATTCAGCAATAAAATTACCAGAACAAAAAGCTTTAGATTAATTTCTTAATTTTAAGTCACTAGATATTGAAAAGCAATTTCTAGTTAACTCAAAATTAGAATTAAGAACAACAAATAAAAGGTTTATCCAAGGCAATAATCCAAAAGCTTGAACAATTTAACTGAAAAAAAAACCAAGCTTATCGTACAACCAATCCAACAAGTGAGAACAGGAAATTAATTGTAATAAATCTCAATAATGAAGAAATAAGTGCTTGAATTTAAGGAAAATGCTAACAAGCAAAATCAATTCTCTTAATCAATGTTTGTAATGGAAATCGTCCCCTTGAACTGAACCAGAAAAATTACTCACTTATGTCTGAGAAAAAAAAATAAAAACAAGCGAAATATAGCAAAACCTAAAATTCCAAGTGTCCCTTGCTCTTATGTGTCACCCTTATTTATTGTAAAAAAAAACATCCTTCAAGATAACCAAACGGGGCTAAAATATATAAGTGAATAGATACCTCTCCAAATTCAAGTTATATCTGGGCTTATTTCTGATTGGCTAATAAGTCCATATAACTTGGGAGTCCCAAGTTATCCTGTCCTTCTATTCTGACTCTTACAAGCAATTAATCAAACACCTTGTGGGTGTCAGAAATTTGAGCATAAACGGCCATCTTTGAGCTCAACTTATGTAGTTCAGGTGGAAACAAAAAATAGAGCTTAATTCAGAACATTAGAAGCCAATTCACTGCCACTCACAGCCTTGAACCATTGCCAAAATAATGAAACTGTAGCTGCCTGCAAAAATAAAAAAATTTGCCAATTAAAAGGAATCCACGCAAAGAAGACTGGTGCTTAAATAGCCAAGTTGGACTTTGCTTCTTCCATTTAAAACGCCATCGTATCCATGAACAAGTGCACTAATAACTCATCCGCCCATGAAAAGTTGTTCCCAAGTTAAAAAGAGCCATTTTATTTGTTTCTAGTCCAGAAAGGTCACCTTACCTTCAATTCCTTCAAAACACCAACTAATATTATCAATAGCTTTATTAAGTTAATAAATCAAAAAAAGAAAAGATGAGGAAAATTATGAGATAAATATATATAAATTATGAACTCGTCAATTCCCAAGCAAACAGACTTAAACTAATGATATTGATATCTTATATCAACTCATTCGAGCATGACCATGCATTTCTTCAGTCTCACTCAATTAAGAGACCTGAAGATATCACTCCTGTTACATAGGAGGCATAAATCCAATCTTGATCATGCAAATCCCTCTGCATGATATTTGACATACCCAATGAGCACCTTCTTGTTCACTTAATTACAAGCAACAAGGGAGAATATCAATGTATGTGACTCACATGTAGGGAACGTTGATGACCGTAGGTTAGAGGACTACATATACCACGATCATTATGAGAATCATTTATGATACTCATATAATGATCCACATAGCATTTTCATGGTAGGTCAGTCCAGTACATAAGTTCTCCAACTTGTACCCATATGCAGACTACATATCTTATATTAGTCACCACATATGTTAGTCTTTATGTTTTATTGCAACTCACTCCACAATAATACTAGACTAGGGACGTTTTAGAAAAATATTATTCTAGGGTTATAATTATGTTTGAAAATATTATGTAGAAACAAACAATAAATACAATTATTAAAGTAATGTCTCAATAAAATATCATGACTCAATGTGCAAAATGCAATCATCTCATGATTGCCTTTTGGGCACAACACTAACACATTATATAATATTTCATACCATAAGAGCTTGTGCCACGCTCATTTAGAATATGACCAAACTTCTTGCATGCATGGCTAAGTGTGCACTTGGCTCATTATGTGTAATATTGTTATACTTGTTCGTTTTAGAATGCCTTACTGAGTATTTTATATACTTACCCTCATTGTTAATGTGCAGATAATGTTGGGCAATAGCCAAATAATCCACAGTGATTATTTGGTACTTGTTTGTTAGTTTCTAATAGGTGTAGTTTGCATCCATTACATGTTCATTTTTCATGTGTTGCATGTACTTACGATTAGAGTCTAACTCCATACTTATTTGCCTTGTATAGTAAGGAAGTTGGCCACAGACTTCTTTCTTTTAGGAAAAGATGAGCCTATTGACCATTTAGGTTCAGGATTATTTCATAGCATGGTGGTAGTAGCTTGACACGGCCACCGATCACCCTACCCAAAAAACCTGTGAGAATGGGTCTCATGGTGGTTGCAATTGGCTAGTTATGTATGTGTCCAAATTAAAATTTCTAATACTAGTTGATCAACCTAGAAATGTAAACATGCATGCTTTTTTAGCTTTGACTTGAGTAAATGAAAACCGTAAAACATTCATATTGCCTAGGCACTTTTCATGTAAATTAAAGTTCAAATAGTCAAAGCATACAAAATCAGCATTTACATTATCATTACTACACATAATAACCGTGTGAGGGGGTTCAACAAAAGTATACTACTACTTCTCACCCAAGAGTAACCCTTCATTCATAGACATAAGAGGTAACTAGGCATGCAGCATACACAAGCCTTCATACTAACATCCTTCTAACTAACTCCCACCTTGGAGATGAGTCCTAGTGGAAAGTCACAAAAGCCTATCCACATGCTTGCTAGCTTCTACTGCTAAGAAAATGCTGTGGTTAGTACTATTACTTCACCGACAAGTAACTAGGAAAACTAGAATCATAAAAATTCTCATAGCAAAATACCTGCAATAAAAGACTTTGTTACACCCTTGGTGGATATTAGCTCAACACCGTCAAAATCTCCACAACATAAACTAGGGAATGAGAATTCAAGAATTCTTAATGAGTGGTATTCACCTGCAAAGAAAAATACTATGGAGAACACATATTTAATCATATGCAATTTGCTGTGAGCTTGTACAGCATGAGGCTAAACCTATGCACATACATTTTAGTGCCTTGGGACATGTCCTCTACCTAGTCCTTAAACTACAAGGCAAAGGCTTGTATACTAACAAGCATTTCTTACTATCCTAACTAGTGAAGTTCATCACAAGTTGAACCTCCTTTATGTTGTATAAGGGCACTATGGGTAGATTGATAATTCTTAGGTTCTGAAGAACCCACTAGGTGTACTAAGGTTTCCTTATCGAGGCCTTAAACTTGAAGGTACGACTAAGGTCTTGACAGTGCTAAACCTTCCAACTCATCTGATGGTGTATTTGTTATGGCACATCGACTAGTTTTCTCATAAAGTGCATTTACCATTAACAAATCTATGAGAAAACCCCTAGATCATGAGAGAGTTTTTGGATGTTGTGGAGTGCCATTGTACCATTACAACCCTTAGGCACCCCTACCCTCCCCCAGATCCTGTTTCAAAAATATAAAATTTGTTGCTGAGTAGGCCTTTAAGGCATAGGCACCACTGAGGCCTAGGCGTTAGGAGCACTCAGCTCCACCATGTTGAAAAGGCACCTTGAGCACTGCAGCCCCACATGGAGCCTAGGCGCCAGGCCCTATGCCTTAAACCCAGAAAAAGCCTCCTAAGCCTCTTTAGAGCCTTTTATGGCTTCAAGGCATGCAAGGGATGCCTCCAATCACCATATACATATAAAACAACTTGGATAGGCCATAAATACACTATCACAACATTCCTATGATGCATTAAAACATCACACAAGCCACAAATCCAAGCCTAGTACACCATGAACATACTTGTCCTCAATCAATGCCATTCAGAAAACTACCTGATTTCATCAAGCATTAACACTCAAATAGCATCAATTGAACATGAAACCTTAAATCCCATACCTTAGTTTCAAGTCACAAGAAAGAATGAAGCAACTTCTCACTAAGAACAAGGCTCCACAAGTTTCTGCCTAAGTTCCAAGCAAACCAATGTAAGTGACACCAAATTACTAACTACTAACCAAAACCCAAGGTTCAAATCATCAAATAAACTAGGAACAAGAAAGAAATCAATGTTACTTTTTGCCAAAAGTAGGAGCTAAGCTGGAAAATGTGGCAAACACCCTCAAAATCACAAACCAAGCCTAAAACAAGTTGCCCAAAGCTTATATACCTTTTGGGCCTTCAAACTTCTTCCAAAGCACTAGATTTTGAGCAAGCATTGAAGACGAAATCAAAGGGAGAATAGGGAGCTCAGGTTTAGATTGGAATGAGATAAAAAAAGGCAGCCACAACTCACTTTACCAAATTTTAAAACTTTTAAATCACGAAGCTGCTAAACTTTGTTAAAAGTTACAAAAAGCCCCATTCCCTAAATAGTTACCAAAGTCAAAACTTAGTCAAATCTTGTTTACTTAGGCTAAATTTGGTTTTAAAGCAAGCGTTAGGTTTCAAAAACTCATTTTTAACTACCAAGGCTCAACCCGACACTTTAGGACACAAAATTACCATTTTGCCCCTGAACCCCATTTAGTGTCATAAACTCTTTAGAATTTAGTGAAACTTGCCTAACGTACTTAATCTTGCCTAGTTAACTTGAAATAAGGTATTAAACTAGGAATTTAATTAATTTACGTCCCTCCACTATGTTTTTTTCTAGGAAGGCATAACATTCTCCCTTCCTTTTTGCTAGGATACCTTTTCAGTATATCCTACTCCATTTCCTAAGTAGCTTCCTCCTCGCTAGGGTTTGACCAAAGGATCTTAACTATTGGAATCCACTTGGTTTGGATTTTCCTAACTTGCTTATTGAGGATCTTAATGGGCCTCTCCTCGTAGGTCAAGTTCTCATGGATGGGAACCACCGATGGGTTAACTACTTATCTCAGATCAACTATGCATTTTCTCAAAAGACTAATGTGAAACACGTTGTGCACGTGAGACAATTTGGGTGATAATGCTAACCAATATGTCACCTTCCCTACTTTTTCCAAAATCTCTTAAGGTCTAATATACCTAGGGGCTAACTTACCCTTATATCCAAACTAGGTTACTTCCTTCATGGGAGACACTTTGAGAAGTACTTTGTCCCTAACTTTGAAACTCAATTCCAGTCTCCTTAAATTTGCATACTTAGTTTACTGGTCATTTGCTACTTTAATCCATTTCTAGAACAATCTAATCTTAGCTGTGGTGTTAGCTATGATCTCAAGACCTACGACTACCCTATCTAAAGGATCAACCCAACAATGGGGCATCACGCATCGCTTGCCATACAATGCCTCATATGATGCCATAACTATAACAGGCCGATGACTATTATTGTAACAAACTTAATAAGCGGCAAGTATTGATCCCAATCACCTTAGAAGTCAATGGCACACATACATAACATATACTCCAAAGTCTGTATCACCCTCTCAAACTGTCCATTGGTTTGAGGAAGAAAGGCAGTACTAAGACTAACCTTACTCCTTAACGCTACTTGAAAAGAATTCCAAAACCTTCATACAAAATGAGGATCCCTATCAGCTATGATTTGATTTGGTATACTATGTAACCTCACAATGTCCTTAATATATGATTAAGCCAACCTCTCCATTGTATAAGTAATCATTATATGTATTAAGTGCACCAACTTAGCTAACCTATCGACCACTACCCAAATCGCTTCATGCTGACTATGGGTATTTAGTAACCCCACTAGGAAGTCCATTATGATGGATCCCCACTTCCTCTCTGGGAGAGGTAAACTCTAAAGTGTGCTAGTTTTTGATGTTCCACCTTAACCATTTGGCATGTTAAACACTTAGCTATATGTCTAGCTACATTCTTCTTGAGTCCCTGCCACCAAAAGTGTGTCCTCAAGTCATGGTACATCTTATGAACACTAAGATGAATATTTAGCCTACTACTATATGCCTCCTATAAGACTTGCTACCTAAGTCTATCTATGCTACCACTCTAAGTGCTTAAATATAGTGATCATATTTAATGTGTCAATTCCCAGGAGCTATGCATGGTCTATAGACCATCAGAACAATGCTCACTATATTACCCAAGCGGCCCTCTTGGTCTTTATGTAAATATATGTATATTGGTCCAACCATCACACACATATTCACATACAATTTCATCTGGAAGTAAGGATGATGGCAATCATTTCTTTATTCTTGCTCAGTATGGGATTTGAGTAAAAATCCCCAAGTGCATGTATAATCATATGCAAACTTGGTACCATTGGTGCCCATTTCACGTGTCCAAACTTTCACACCATGTCCAACTCAAATTCTACCCATGTTCCCCTATGCCCTAAATGTCTTAAACCCTTTAATACAGTTAAAACTTCATAGGGAAATAAATTTGACGCAGTAAATCCTTACAAGTTTGCAATTATGGATTTTATACTCAACCGGGTAAAATTGACCATATGAACAGTGCACAGCAAAATCAGCCAACTTGGACAGGTTATAACTCTAGTTACAGGGCTTCAAATCCAGCAATTCAAAAGCCAAATTCTTCATCTTGAAGTGTTATAAGCGTCGTCAAAATTTCAACGCCAAAATCATTACGTATAGTAAGTTATGGCCCTTGGAGTACAGGGTACCAAATCTGTAAAACTAATGACCATAATGCCCATACAAAATTTCATAAAATTCATACACTTCATTTCCAGGTGAAAAACCAACATGGGCAGGTTTTTACATGTATTAAACATTTGGAAAAGTCATTCCCCTTAATTTAGAGTCATTCCATAAGCATTAAACATAATTTTCTTTGGAACAGCTAATGAGTTGCAAAATGGACAGAATTGAATATTCAACCTCAAACATCACTTTATTGCTTCATATATCATCCAAACACCATCCATAGTGTATTTAAATGTATAGATGCATCATAAATACTTCCTAGCCTAGTTGGGTATGTACACTAGCTTCTTGGAGAGCCTTACAAACACAATGCACTCCAGAAACTTTAAAAGGCTTATTACATAAGGCAGAAAGTACCAACACTAAAATTAGTAAATGTATTTAAAAAAACCATGAAATGTTCCAGTTTAATACTAAACATATTGAAGTTCATGTACCTGAAATTTTACAGGAAAATTCAAAGTAAAACTATTAGTTTGAACATTCTCTTTCAGGTGTTCCTGAAAATGGACAGAAAGGGGAGTAAGCTCTTTGTAAAGAACTTAGTAAGTGCTTTCAATAAAAGGTCTTCCATAACAACGTACCACCTAAAATCCAAAGACATAAAGACAAACAAAAACAACACATACACACAAATATGGAAACCATATACACCAACAAACACAGCAACAAACACATGTAATGCTTGTAGCAATAATACTTCAGGCTTAGTCCATAATCATTCAATAAAACAATAAGATATCACTTTAGTGACACTATGGTTGTTGGCTTTCGGAAGCCAAAAAGTGCAGCAGAATTTAACCGAAACCCTCCAGGATCCAAGTAAAATGGGGCAAACCGGGTGTTCGAAAATTTTCATACCTAATTTTCGGTTGAGATCTCTCACTCAACTGTAGAGTCGAATCATAAAACTTGAACAGTTGACATGTACAAGCTCTCTATGGTATCCACACGACTCTCTCAGGATCACCACGCTTCCACCGTATCCCAGTAGATGCGTTTCTCTTGCGCTCGCAGTGCTAGCTTGCGTCCTCCAAGGAATTGCAAGAGAAAAGTGCGGCTGTCCTTTTGGGAGGCTAGGGCAAGGAGACCTGCGAATTTCTCACTATAAGTTATATTTATAGTGAGACTCAACTTCCAGGCCTAATGGGTTTCAAAGCCCTAATCCAATTAGGCTTTAATTTCGGGCTTAATAATGGCTCAACTTTTGGGCCCATTATTAATACAAAATTATTGTGAAACCAAAACCCAAATTATTAGCCCATGCACTCTAATGATCCAAATAGCTCTAAGTGTACGACCCAATAGGCTCTTACCATGTTGGCAATGATCATAAATCACATTTATGATCATAAGCAATGAGCGGTGTCTAGCAACACATCATTGCTACCCAAGTGACAAGATTGTCGGTGATTCGACTAAACCTTTATGATCATCACCGATATATGCCATTGTCCCTTTGTCCAAGATATCAAGACTAAGCACGAGACATGGAATGTGTCACTCTCGTATAGCCCAATCTTTGGTTTCTTGATTACCGAGTAGACCAACTTAAACTGATGACATTGATATCGTATATCAACTCATCTGAGCATGGCCATGCATTTTTCTAAGTCTTACTCTATCAAGGGGCCCGAAGATATCACTCCCGTTACATAGGAGGGACAAATCCCATCTTGATCATACAAATCCCTCCGCATGATATGTGACATACCCAATGACCTCCTTCAAGTTCACTCAGTTACGAGCAACAAAGGAAAGTATCAAAGTATGTGACTCACATGTAGGGAACCTTGATGATCTTAGGTCGAAGGACTACATATACCATGATCACTATGAGAATCACTTATGACACTCATATAACGATCCATGTAGTGTTCTCATGGTGGGATAGTCCAGTACACAAGTTCTCCAACTTGTACCCATATGTAGACTACATATCTCATATTAGTCTCCACATATGCTAGTCGTTATGTATTATTGCAACCCACTCCACAATAATACTAGACTAGGGATGTTTGAGAATATCATTATTCTAAGGTTACAATTATGTTTGTTAAGTTTCACAGAAACAAAAACAACAAACATAATTGCTGGATTAATGCCTTAATAAAATATCATGACTCAATGTGCAAAAATACAATCATCTCATGATTGGCCTTTTGGGCACAATACTAACAATGGAAGCCCTCCTCAAGATTTTGCTTGGTCTTAGGAGTCTTTTGGGTCTTATTTAGTACTAACTTGGGCTCTAGAAACCCTTCTTTCTTACTGCCATATTTAGCATGGTAACACTAAGGCCGAAACCTTGCCATGCTTCTTTCCCCTTAACCCATACATGGTTCCTTGAGCTTTTTGCTCTCTTCCAAGCATGGGCTTAGATTATTGGATGTTTGGAAATAAGCAAACAATCCAAGAAACTTTAGAAAACCCTTACCTTTGCTATAAAATCTGAAAACCCAAATAGAACCAAAATTAGGTTTTCTTGCACTCTTCGATGTCTTCTTTGCTTTTTCTTGCTTCCTTTTATTTTCTTAAGGTATGATGGCTATGGACAATGGTGGAAGAGCTTAAGGAAGTGGTCTTAGCTGCTGGAGGCTGAAATTTAAGGAAAATGGCAACGAAATGAAGATTTTTCTTCATTTATACATCATTTTGACCAAGGCGGCATATATGCAAAAAAAAAAATTGAAAATTTGGCCAACACTTGGACAGGTTATTTCCAGCCATTTTGGCTAGGAAAATAATAGATTTTTGCCTATTTTAACCATGTAAAAAAATAATTTTGACTTTAGACAAAAATGTGGACACTTAAGCACCTTAGTTGGCATTATGCCATAATTGGTAAACTTTGCCTCGTTGAGCACTTTGGTCCCCAACAATGTCATTAATTCCTTCCATGTCCTTTGTTCATAATTCAATCCATGTCCTTTCCATAGTCTTTTTTGGAAATTTTTGCAATTGAGTACCCAACCTTTGTAACCTTACAATATAGTCCATAGGTTACTTGAAAATTAGGCAATGTGCCAATGCTTTCTTAGGGACCAGCTATCATTGTTTTTTTCACTTAGGGAGGTGTATATTGAATACTTTACACTTCACAAATCAAACACTATGGTGAAAATTAAAGCATATAAGTATAGCTTCTTATGCTATAATTTGCCCATTTTGTAAAGGTGTAACAATCTACATTCGGCACATAGAGTCAATCCCCATGGTGTAGTATCCTATTATTGTATTGGAACTATTTCCTCATGGAACCAAGTGTCTCCTCTCCTAAAATCTTCTTTAACAATGGATCCTTACTTTAAGTCTCCTTGACCTTAGCCAGCCAGGCTAATTGAATCTCTAAAGTGTGGACCAGGGACCATTCTCGGTTTTGCCAAAGCTCATGCAAAGCTGAGAAATAATCCCCCGATGCTCCTCTTGAGGAATTTTTGGCCTAACCCTTAGACAAGACCACTTCTATGTACTTCCGACTAAGAGCATCTACCACCATGTTTCCTTTCCTTGCACAATATTCTATTGAGCAATCATAATCCTTTATGTACTTAATCCACCAACGTTGCCTTATGTTCAACTTCTTCTAAGTGAACAAGTATTTTAAACTTTTTTGGTCAGTGAAAATATTTAATGATCTCCCTATCAAGTAATGCCTCCAAAGCTTAAGAGTGAAGACTACCACTACTAGCTCAAGGTTGTGAACTGGGTAGTTCAACTCATTAGGCCTTAACTGCCTTAATCCATAAGCAATCACTTGATTTTCCTACATTAACACACACCCCAAATCGAAACTTGATGCATCTATGTACACTGTGAAAGCCTTGTTCAGGTTTGGCAGAATGAGTATCGGTGCACTCATCAACCTCTTCTTCAACTCCAAGTAAGCCTCCTCACACTTTAGTGTAAAATCAAACTTCTGAGCTTTCTTGCTCAAGGCTGTCGACGGTGTCACTATCACAGAAAATTTCTCTATGAACCTCCTATAGTTGCCTGCCAAGCATAAGAAGCTCTGTATCTTTGTAACTGTAGTTAGCCTCTTTCACTTGACTATCTCTTAAACCTTTTTACGATTAACCGACAACCCTTGGGAACTAATGAAGTGTCCCAAAAACTATATCCTCTTGAACCAAAACTCACACTTAGACAATTTTGCATAGTACTGATTATCCTTCAACATTTTTAAAACTATTCCAAGGTGCTCCTCATGCTTCTGGGCAGATTGCAAGTATACCAAGATACCATTGATGAAGACTTTGACAAACCAATCTAAGAACGGTCTGAAGATCCTTTTCATGGCTTCTATGAATACTGTTGTGGTATTAGTCACACTGAATGGCATAATTGTATACTCATAGTGCCCATATCTTGTTCTAAATGTGGTCTTTGGGATATCTTCCTTCTTAACTTTGATTTGGAAGTATCCAGACTAGAGGACAATCCTGGATAACACCTTCACTCCCCTTAGTTTGTCAAACAGATCATCAATACTAGGAAGTAGATACTTATTTTTTACCATTATTGTATTCAACTTTCTGTACTTGAAGCACAGTCTCAAAGTTTTATCCTTCTTCTTCCCAAACAACATCAGAGCTCTCCATGGTGATACACTAGGCCTTGTAAAGTCTTTCTCTAGTAGGTCCTCCAACTGCTTCTTCAACTCATCCATTTCAAGAGCTCAAATTTGGTAATGAGGTATTGAAATTGGTTCTGCTCTAGGCTGGAGGTGAATGGAAAACTTGGTGTCCTTCTTGGGTGGTAACCCAAGCAACTCCACTGGGAACACCTCAAGAAACTGATTGGCTATAGGAACTTCCTTAAGTTTTTCCTCTATGGCCACCCCATTCAAAGAATAATACTCCTCCTCATTGACTATGAGGATGGAATCCATAAGTCTAAGATGGAAACTTTTAGCACGTGATGCTAACTCTCCTATAGAAGTCACTCTAGCTCTTTGAGCATTAGTAATGTTGATTGAATGACTAGCACAGTCAATCCATTCCCAACACTAGGTCATAAGACTTCAAGTCTAAAACCCATAACTCACAAGAGAAGTTATGGTTATCTATCTGCAAGGGATACCTAGTAACCAACTCATTGGTCACCATAAAACTCTTTCCTATAGTTCTAATAAGTTTCAACTCATCAGAGATTTCACATTGTAGTTTAAGTCTATCTACCAAAGTGGATGATATCACAAAAAGAGTAGCTCCAGTATCAAAAAGTACTCTCACACTACCATTCTGGAATGTAAAGTTATGGTTATCTAACTACAAAGGATACCTAGTAACCAACTCATTGGTCACCATAAAACTCATTTCTATAGTTCTAATGAGTTTCAATTCCTCAAAGATTTCATGTTGTAGTTTAAGTCTATCTACCAAAGTAGATGATATCATAGAAAAAGTAGCTATAGGCTAAAATAGTAGTCTCACACTACCATTCTGGAATGTAAAGCCACCTTGAATATTGGTTGGCTCTTTGGTCACTTGACTAGCCAAGGCGAAGACTCTCGGCTTGACTGTTGCTGCAGCTAGACCAGGTTGATTTGTTATGGCAAGGGGTGCAACGGGTGGATTCCTAGGTAGACCCGGCAAAGGTCGAGCCTATGGCCATTCCCTCACCCAATGACTACTCCAACCACAATTTTGCAAATGTTGGTTCCTGTAGCGCGTGGCTTCGTACCATGGAATCTTCGACACCTATGGCATAAGCCCTCTTTCTTCCTCTTGAATGGACCTTTGATTTTCGGTCACATTTCCAATCATTGGATACTTCCCAACACTTTTTCCTTGGTTGGATGGTCCAACCTTTTCCTTCTTGGCTTCAGTTCTTGAGTCCTCAATTTCTCTCTCTAAGGCCAATGCCTTCTGATCCACTTTGCGATAGCTTTGAATGTCCACCATCACCATATACCTCTGAAGCGCTAACTTAAGGCCTTGGAAGAATTTCTTGGTCTTCAACTCATCATTACTAGCCATATAAGGAGCATACTGAATGAGTGAATTGTAGTGTTGCTCAGACTCCCTCACAAACATCTCTCCCTAAGTGAGATTGTCAAACTGAATCCTCCTTTGATCTTGGGCAGCCTCACTGATGTATTCTTGTCAGAACTTCCTCTCAAAGTCTGACCACTTGAGCACCTTCTTCTTGATGAGTTTCAGGAGCCAAACAGCACAACAGAATTTAACCGAAACACTCCAGGATCCAAGTGAAACGGGGTAAACCGGGTGTTTGAAAATTTTCATACCTAATTTTCGGCTGAGATCTCTCACTCAACTGTAGAGTCGAATCACAAAACTTGAACAGTTGACGTGTTCAAGCTCTCTATGGTATCCACACGAGCCTCTCGGGATCACCACGCTTCCACCATGTCCTGGCAGATGCATTTCTCTTGCACTCACAGTGCTAGCTTGCGTCCTCCAAGGAATTGCAAGAGAAGAGTGTGGCTGTCCTTTTGGGAGGCTAGGGCAAGGAGACCTGCGAATTTCTCACTTAAAAGTTGTATTTATAGTGAGACTCAACTTCCAGGCCTAATGGGTTTCAAAGCCCTAATCCAATTAGGCTTTAATTTCGGGCTTAATAATGGCTCAACTATTGGGCCCATTATTAATATGAAATTATTGTGAAACCAAAACCCAAATTATTAGCCCATGCACTCTAATGATCCAAATAGCTCTATGTGTGCGACCCAATAGGCTCTTACCATGTTGGCAATGATCATAAATCACATTTATGATCATAAGCAATGAGCGGTGTCTAGCAACACATCATTGCTACCCAAGTGACAAGATTGTCGATGATTCGACTAAACCTTTATGATCATCACCGATATATGCCATTGTCCCTTTGTCCAAGATATCAAGACTAAGCACGAGACATGGAATGTGTCACTCTCGTATAGCCCAATCTTTGGTTTCTTGATTACCGAGTAGACCAACTTAAACTGATGACATTGATATCGTATATCAACTCATCCGAGCATGGCCATGCATTTTTCTAAGTCTTACTCTATCAAGGGGCCCGAAGATATCACTCCCGTTACATAGGAGGGACAAATCCCATCTTGATCATACAAATCCCTCCGCATGATATGTGACATACCCAATGACCTCCTTCAAGTTCACTCAGTTACGAGCAACAAAGGAAAGTATCAAAGTATGTGACTCACATGTAGGGAACCTTGATGATCTTAGGTCGAAGGACTACATATACCATGATCACTATGAGAATCACTTATGACACTCATATAACGATCCATGTAGTGTTCTCATGGTGGGTCGGTCCAGTACACAAGTTCTCCAACTTGTACCCATATGCAGACTACATATCTCATATTAGTCTCCACATATGCTAGTCGTTATGTATTATTGCAACCCACTCCACAATAATACTAGACTAGGGACGTTTGAGAATATCATTATTCTAGGGTTACAATTATGTTTGTTAAGTTACGCAGAAACAAAACAACAAACATAATTGCTGGATTAATGCCTTAATAAAATATCATGACTCAATGTGCAAAAAATACAATCATCTCATGATTGGCTTTTGGGCACAACACTAACAATCTCCCACTTGCACTAAAGCCAATCATCCATGTATCTAATACCGATGGACCTAGAATGGCTATCATGCTTTTGCTGCGTAAGGGGCTTTGTCAGTGGATCAGCAATGTTGCTATCTGTCGAAGTCCTGCATATCCTTACATCACCCCTCTCGATGATCTCCCTGATGAGATGATAGCGTCGGAGTATGTGTTTGGATCGCTGGTGAGATCGAGGTTCCTTAGCCTGTGCGATTGCTCCATTGTTGTCACAATAGAGCTCTATCGGGTCGGCAATGCTTGGAACCACTCCAAGTTCAGTGATGAACTTCTTGATCCAAACTGCCTCCTTCGCAGCATCAGAGGCGGCAATGTACTCAGATTCTGTTGTAGAGTCAGCTACTGTCTCTTGCTTTGAACTCTTCCAGCTCACAGCACCACCACCAATACAAAACACATAACCAGATTGCGATCTAAAATCATCCTTATCGGATTGGAAGCTTGCATCGGTGTAACCCCTTACAATGAGCTCATCTTCACCTCCAAAGACCAAGAATGCATCCTTAGTCCTTCGTAAGTACTTAAGGATGTTCTTAACAGCTGTCCAGTGACTCTCACCGGGGTTCGATTGGTACCTACTCATCATGCTCAAAGGCATATGAGACATCGGGACGAGTACATATCATGGCATACATGATAGATCCAATTGCTGAGGCATATGGAATCTTACTCATGCGCTCTCTCTCCTCGGGTGTACTCGGACACTGAGATCTAGAAAGAGTGATACCATGTGACATGGGCAAGAATCCTTTCTTGGAATCTTGCATGCTAAACCTCTTTAGCACCTTGTCAATATATGTACTTTGACTTAGGCCAAGAAGCTTTCTAGATCTATCTCTATAGATCCTGATGCCTAACACATAGGCTGCTTCACCCAAGTCCTTCATAGAGAAACATTTCCCTAGCCAAGTCTTCATAGACTGTAGCTCAGGAATGTCATTCCCGATGAGTAGTATGTCATCTACATACAACACCAAGAAGACAATAGCGCTCCCACTAACCTTCTTGTAGACACAAGGTTCATCTTCATTTTTGATAAAACCAAACTCTTTGATTGCTTCATCAAAATGAAGATTCCAACTTCGAGAAGCTTGCTTCAGTCCATAAATGGACCTTTGCAACTTGCACACTTTATTGGCATTCTCAGGAGTGACAAAACCCTCAGGTTGTGTCATGTACACATCCTCAAGTAGCTTTCCATTTAGGAATGCAGTTTTGACATCCATTTGCCATATCTCATAATCATAGTGTGCAGCAATAGCAAACAAAATTCGGATGGATTTAAGCATAGCAACTGGTGAAAAAGTTTCATCATAGTCAATACCATGAATTTGCTTGAAACCTTTTGCAACCAATCGCCCCTTAAAGGTAATCACATTACCATCCATGTCAGTTTTCTTCTTGAAAACCCATTTGCACCCTATGGGTTTTACCCCTTCAGGTGGGTCAACCAAAGTCCATACTTGGTTTTCATACATGGATTCCATCTCAGATTTCATGGCCACTAGCCACTTCTCAGAGTCAGGCCCCGACATAGCTTGTTGGTAGGTTGTGGGCTCATCCTGATCCATGAGCATCACATCACCAGTGTGAGTCATGAGAAATCCATATCTCTCAGGCTCACGCCGAATCCTACCAGACCTACGTGGGCTCTGTGCTACAGGAACAGACTCTTGAACCACAACATCTTGTGGTGTCTGTTCAGGTTCCATTTCAGGTTCGATGTCTCCTTGTTGTTCTTGAATTTCTTCAAGTTCTACTTTCCTCCCACTAGTTTCTTTAGAGATAAACTCTTTCTCTAAAAAGACACCAGTTCGAGCAACAAACACTTTTTGCTCAGAAGGATTGTAGAAATAGTAACCCTTTGTTTCTTTGGGATACCCAACAAAAAGGCATTTTTGAGATTTGGGCCCTAGTTTGTCAGAGGATTGACATTTCACATAAGCGTCACAGCCCCAAATCTTCATAAAAGACAAATTGGGACGCCTCCCACTCCATATCTCATATGGTGTCTTTTGAACCGATTTAGATGGAACTCGGTTTAGTGTAAAAGCGGCTGTCTCTAGAGCATGTCCCCAAAAGGAGTTTGGAAGGTCAGCTTGACTCATCATAGAGCGAACCATGTCTAACAGAGTTCGATTTCTCCTTTCAGATACACCATTCCATTGAGGTGTACCTGGTGGAGTGAGTTGTGATACTATACCACACTCCTTCAGATAGTCAAGGAATTCTCGATCCAAGTACTCTCCACCTCGATCTGATTGAAGCACTTTGATACTCTTCCCGAGTTGATTCTCTACTTCATTCTTGAATTCTTTGAACTTTTCAAAGGATTCTGACTTGTGTCTCATGAGATACACATAGCCATATCTGCTGAAGTCATCAGTGAAAGTAATGAAGTATTGGAAACCTCCTCTAGCTTGTGTAGACATAGGGCCACATACATCACTATGTATGAGTCCTAGTAAGTCATTAGCCCTTTCACTTTGCCCTGTGAATGGGGCTTTGGTCATCTTGCCCAACAAACATGACTCACATGTCTCATATGATTCAAAATCAAATGAGTCCAAGAGTCCATCCTTATGGAGCTTGGATATGCGGGTCTCATTTATATGGCCCAAGCGACAGTGCCAGAGATAGGTCGGGTTTGAATCATTTAATCTGACCTTCTTGGTATTCACATTATAGATTGGATCTTCGAGGTCTAGAACATACAACCCATTGCTAAGTTGAGCACTACCATAAAAGATTTCATTCAAATAAATAGAACAACATTTGTCCTTTATTATAAATGAAAAACCTTTCTTGTCCAAACAAGAAACAGAAATCAAATTTCTACTAATAGTAGGCACAAAGTAGCAGTTGTCTAATTCTAAAACTAATCCACTAGGTAAAGTGAGAACATAAGTCCCTATGGCTAACGCAGCAACCCTTGCTCCATTTCCAACACGTAGGTCCACTTCACCTCTGGCCAATCTTCTACTTCTACTTAGATCCTGAACTAGAAAAGTTAGCCTCTATAACAAGAATACCTGAGGTGGAAGTCTTACTTCCCTTTTCCTTAGCAAGTTCTTCAAGATAGAGCTTGTAGTTGCGCTTCCAGTGTCCAGGTTGCTTACAATGGAAGCACTCCCCTTCCTTTGCCACACCACCCTTTGGTTTCAGTGCAGCTGAAGAATAACTAGCATTGGACTTTCCATTGACTTTATCCTTCTTCTTGTTGGCTTTTCACTTTCCCTTGCCCTTTTGAACCATCAAAATGGGCTTAGCCTTCTTAAGGTTTTGCTCAGCAGTTCTCAACATGTTGAGCAATTCAGGAAGGGACTTGCCAAGGTCATTCGTGTTATAGTTCATGATGAACTGACTATAGCTTTCAGGCAACGATTGCAAGACTACATCGATAGCCAACTCTTTCTGAAGAGCAAATCCCAAATTCTCAAGATTCTCAATGTACCCAATCATCTTGAGCACATGAGGACCCACGGGACTTCCCTCAGACATCTTGCACTGAAACAATGCCTTAGAGGTCTCAAACCTCTCATGCCTAGCTTGCTCTTGGAAAAGCATTTTGAGATGTTCGATCATATCGAACGCCCCCATGTTCTCATGTTGCTTCTGAAGCTCAGATTCCATGGTAATAAGCATGAGGCATGCAACATCCAAAGCATCATCAGAATGCCTCTTGTCAGCATCCCTTTCAGCGCTTGGAGCAGTGGCAACAGGCTCATTCGGAATGGGCTGCTCTAGGACATAACCCTTTCTCTCTTGTTTAAGGACTATCCTCAAGTTTCGGTACCATTTGAGAAAGTTGGTCCCATTCAGTTTTTCCTTCTCAAGGATCGATCGCAATGAAAGTGTCGATGTGTTTTGTGCCATGGTTATCTACAACAGTAAATATGCAGTGTAAGAGTCATGTATTTTAATTCATTTAATAAGGACTTTTATTAAATGATACTCCCACTATTTTCCTCAAAATAATAACCCTCGATATTATTTTGGAACACCTCGGCGCTAAGGTATTCTAGTGGGCCAAGATCCATATTTGACCACAACCTGAGTCAGCTTTGGCTTTTCTCTCAAGTTACAGCTATTTAGGTAGGCAACTCCTTGCCAATTGCATCTTATGCAACTCTTGGATAGTTGGGTGAACAACACTTGTCCAAGCTCATCTCATGAGCTTAAGCCCAACTCTATGCCTCTAAGTCCCTAATCCTATTAGGATGACTTAGTTAAGTCGGACCCAAAGTTAGCAATTTGGATATCACTATTATCCCATCGCGCCTTACCAAGATGAACATAGGTGCTTTGCTTTGGCAAACCCACCTAATGTTGATCAAAGTTTTGATGGGTGCCAACATTTGGAAGGTATCACATTTAATGACTTAATATTTGTTTGAGGGATTTTTTCTTTTGATCTCACCAATTTGTTATCTCCGGTTGTTTTATACATGCATCACATACAAATATAAAACATGCATCTCATGCTTACAAGAAATAAATGTGACATGGTTATAGCCCAAACTATGCGATATTCTGAAGCCAATGAGAATATCATAAAAGCCTAAGAAAAGAAAAGAGTCTTCGAAAGCTCCTTCTCTTCCTTTCTTGGTTGCCTTTTGTTGTCACCTCCTTGGACATACCACCTTGAATGATCCTTGGACATACTACCTTGGATGATCCCATAATGCACCATTACATCAATAATAGAAACCTCGAGTTACATTCGAGGGGAGTAAGGTGAGAAGAGAATGTACAATGAGAGTGATAAGAAAAGGCACGACTCGCAGGCCGTATTTACAAGTACAACCAATAAAGGGCTATAACCATGCACCATGCTTCAAACACCAATCAGCATATCATGTCAAATCTCATTCAACAAAGATGCATGCCAATTTTTGCGCGTTGATTAACCAGTTTTTATTTATGTGGCGCTTCGCATACGGCGGTCCCGCTGGCCGGTCAGCGGGCGGTGGTTCCGCTGACCGGTCGGACGGGGTCAAGGGGAGCCGCCCTTGCGGGGGGCGTGGGGGGCAGCGCCCCCCGGCGCAAAAAATTGTCTTACAATTGCTTAGCCCGAAATCTTCTATTTCGAGCAAGTAGGCACCCGAGACTCCTCCATTCGAGCCACCAAAAATACCTTACTTTCGGTGCCCGAATAGGCCGAATCCGAACAAAGCTAGGGTTTTTGCAACTATTGCAAGAATCCTAATCCATATAGGTATCTCATACCTATCAATTTCGGGTTAATCTCATTAACCAATTTGTGTCATTTCTTCATATATCTCATATGTTCATTACGAATTTCAGTTTCATGCATCATGAATCAATCTAATTAATCATGGCCGAAAAGCATCCGAACACATAGCATCATGCGATTCAACACTCAATCCCGATTTAGGGTTTCACCAGTAGCTCTAATACCACTGTTGGGTTTCGGGAGCCAAACAGTGCAGCGGAATTTAACCGAAACCCTCCAAGATCTAAGTGAAACGGGGTAAACCGAGTGTTCGAAAATTTTCATGCCTAATTTTCAGTTGAGATCTCTCACTCAACTGTAGAGTCGAATCACAAAAGCTAAACAGTTGACGTGTTCAGCCTCTCTATGGTATCCACATGAGCCTCTCGGGATCACCACACTTCCACCACGTCCCAGCAGATGCGTTTCTCTTACGCTCGCAGTGCTAGTTTGCATCCTCCAAGGAATTGCAAGAGAAGAGTGTGGTTGTCCTTTTGGGAGGCTAGGGCAAGGAGACCTGCGAATTTCTCACTTAAAAGTTGTATTTATAGTGAGACTCAACTTCCAGGCCTAATGGGTTTCAAAGCCCTAATCCAATTAGGATTTAATTTCGGGCTTAATAATGGCTCAACTCTTTGGCCCATTATTAATATGAAATTAAAGTGAAACCATAGCCCAAATAATTAGCCCATGCATTCTAATGATCCAAATAGCTCTATGTGTGTGACCCAATAGGCTCTTGCCATGTTGGCAATGACCATAAATCAGATTTATGATCATAAGCAATGAGTGGTGTCTAGCAACACATGATTGCTACCCAAGTGACAAGATTGTCGATGATTCGACTAAACCTTTATGATCATCATTGATATATGCCATTGTCCCTTTGTCCAAGATATCAAGACTAAGCACGACACATGGAATGTGTCACTCTCGTATAGCCCAATCTTTGGTTTCTTGATTACCGAGTAGACCAACTTAAGCTTATAACATTGATATCGTATATCAACTCATCTGAGCATGGCCATGCATTTTATAAGTCTCACTCTATCAAGGGGCCCGAAGATATCACTCCCGTTACATAGGAGGGACAAATCCCATCTTGATCATACAAATCCCTCCGCATGATATGTGACATACCCAATGACCTCCTTCAAGTTCACTCAGTTACGAGCAACAAAGGAAAGTATCAAAGTATGTAACTCACATGTAGGGAACCTTGATGATCGTAGGTCGAAGGACTACATATACCATGATCATTATGAGAATTACTTATGACACTCATATAATGATCCATGGTGGGTCGGTCCAGTACACAAGTTCTCCAACTTGTACCCATATGTAGACTACATATCTCATATTAGTCTCCACATATGCTAGTCGTTATGTATTATTGCAACCCGCTCCACAATAATATAGACCAGGGACTTTTAAGAATATCATTATTCTAGGGTTACTATTATTTAGTTATGCAGAAACAAAACAACAAACATAATTGCTGGATTAATTCCTTAATAAAATATCATGACTCAATGTGCAAAAATACACTAATCTCATGATTGGCTTTTGAGCACAACACTAACACTAATGGCGAGTCACGAAAGCCTATTCACGTGCTTACTAGCCTTTGTGGCTAAGAAAATACTATAAATAGTACTATTACTTCACCAATAAATAACTAAGAAAACTAAAATGATAAAGATTCTCATAGCAAAGTACCTGCAACAAAAGACTACAGTGACAACCCTCAGCAGTTATCAGGCTTAACACTATTAGAATTTGCACAACAAAAACTAAGGAATGAGAATTCATGAATTCTCAGTAAGGTGTCTTTACCTATAAAGGAAAATACTAAAGGCAACACATACTTAATCATATGTAATCTGCTATGAGCTCATACAGTGTAGGCCTAAACCTATGCACATATATTTCAGTCCCTTAGGACTTGTCCTCTACCTAGTTCTTAAACTACAAGGTATAGCCTTATCTACTAGCAAACATTACTTACTAGACTAACTAGTGAAGTTTATCATTAGTTGAACCTCTCTTATGTTGTACAAGGGTACTATGGTTGGACTAAAAATTCCTAGGTCCTGAAGAACACAATAAGTGTACTAAGGCTTCCTTATCGAGGCCTTGAACCTGACAGTACAACTAAGGTCTCAATAGTGCTAAACCTTCCACTTCATCTAATAGAGTATTTGTTATGACCCATCAACTAGTTTTCTCATGAGGTGCACTTACTATGCACAAAACTATGAGAAAAACCATTAATCATAGGAGAGTTTTTTGATGTTTTAGAGTGCCACTGTACCATTACAACCCTTAGGCATCCCTAGGACCATCCATGGCCTCACCCAGATCCTCTTCAATAAGATGAAATTTGTTGCTAAACAGGCTTTTAGGATGTAGGCACCAAGAGCACTCTATGGCTTGAGCACCACTTGGTGTCAGGCCTATGACTTGTATAGGCCATGGGCTATGATAAAATGTGCATACAATAGACATAATATGTGTTTATAAGTAATACAAGTCACAAATGTGAAGACAAGGGGCATAAAAGAACAACTACCCCACGGGGTGCCCTAAAGGTGCCCCAAGTGTTTGTAAGTGGAACATGGGGGGAAGTGTTGTACTTATGAGCCGAAGATGGGTAAAATTTAAGTGCCAAGGTAGGTTTTAAAGTAAACACCCACAATTTAAAGAAAAAGTGGCAGAGAACCTAAGAGTACTACGAGAGCACCAAGGAGGGGAACAAGGTGACTCGTGGCCACACCTTGTGTGCAGTTATGTGATTTTGAAGCTTTAAAGCCAAATGCCTTGGGAGGAATTGTATAGCATTGATTCTTAAGACCTAAATGAAGAATAGGGCCATAATCTTGGCCAGGAAGAGGTGAAGAACACATAAAAACCATGATGAGCACCCTAGGGTGCACTAGGGGCTCTCAGGTACACTTAAAGTGTACCTTAATTTAAGTGAAAGTTTGAGGGCTTAATTGGCCAAACTAATTGGAAAAGTGGATGCTCAAAAGACCCTACGAAGAAAGTTAAGCAGGTCAATAAAATGTTCAAAATGATTCAAGTAACATATAAAGGGTTGAGGCCAAAGACTAGTCAAATGACTTAGCTAACCCGGCCATTCAGCCATCCACCACCACTTTGACTTTAAATCCATTCTAAAGGTAGCTTTATATGCATTTACAATAGCTTCTAACCCTAGTAAAGCTAGCCAAGAGGTCTTGTAAAATGAAGAAACAAGTTAAAAAAGCAAATAGAGTAAAAGGAACCAAAATTGAACATGGTGCCCTATGGATAGGCTATGGTAGCGCGTGTGGTAATTTGGTGTGCTCATGCTTCTTTACTACCAAAATTTAAGCTAAGTAAGGTTCATATGAAGCTTCTTCGCCCAAATTTTGAAGGGAAGAATGCTGCCCTAGGGGATGGCTATGGCCGAATGAACCTAGGAGCTATGTTAATGGGCTGTGTGTGCATTAAGCACCATGGTGAGCTAGCTTGTTTACTTTTGGAAAGCATTAGGGTTTTGGTCAAGCATGGCTAAACTTGTTCAATCACCTAGAGATCTATGTTTATGTTAAATTGATTCTAATCAAAGTGATCATTTGCTAAATTGAAAGAAAGAAATGCTTGCTAAGTTAAAATAGAATCATGTATGTGGTGTCTGTGTTTGCATGCTTCTTTGATTGTTTACATGTGCTAACCTTTGAATTATGTATATAAGTATCTTGTATTATATTATGCCTTGTCTCTTTTGCGTCTTATTTGTCTTTGGTTACAAGTTAAAAGAAGAAAGTGGAGGTTTATTGATTCCCGTCGGCATCGTCGTTGTGTGACATGGTGGAGCTACAAGCAGGACTTCCGGTCTGAAGGTGTCTATGGAGGGACCTCCGGTGTGAAGATGCCTTAGAGAAGGACTTTCGGTAGGAAGGTGGCTACAAGACTCAGTAAAACAGAGGTTAAAGACTCCCCGGAGTATGATTCCGGGGGAGGAGCCACCAACGCTCAAGTTAGTACTTTAGAGAATGCA
Organism: Aquilaria sinensis; assembly: GCA_005392925.1. NCBI lineage: Eukaryota > Viridiplantae > Streptophyta > Magnoliopsida > Malvales > Thymelaeaceae > Aquilaria > Aquilaria sinensis. The sequence goes on from SMDT01000719.1 coordinate 50,726, forward strand.
GGTAAGAAAGAATGAACGGAGAGCAGGAGATAGCTAGGGTTTTTCTGTCTCTTGTGTCCTTACCAAGGTTCTCCACAGGTATTTATAGGAGGTCATGAGGAGAAGGCGTCCTACTATAGCAAGTCTTAGATTATGACACATGGTCGGTCGGATTCGATCCGTACGTTCAGGAATAGGCATCCCTAGCTGGCTGTAGCCATTCTGATCGGAGGTCAGGGGCGTGTGGGAGGGCTGTGTGTTAGAGGCTCCTAACCATCTTTGTCTCATCTAGATGAGAACTCTTTCGGTGATGGGCCCTCTTTAGGAAGTAAGACTCTTTCGACAGATAGGTCTCTTTCGGTCCGAATTTTGCTCTCGAGGGCCATCGAGGGAGGCTCTTCAGCAAGGTGAAGGACCTTCGGGGAATGCTCTATTATGCCAAGGATAAGAGATGGCTCCCAAGGTCACCAGATCACTTGACCGAGGATGGCGTGGTATGTCCCTCCGAGGGTGGTAGTGTCAGCAGCCGAGGGTGGTGATTACTTGTAGAGGATGGTGAGGATCCGTCTTTCGAGGTGGGTCAGATGTACTTCTGAGGGTGGTACTTGTAAGTTATGCTTAGAAGCTATCAGAGTGTAAGCCATTTGGCTATCATTTATGTGAATAACAATGTTTAGAACATTGTGTAGGCACTAGGTGCCAGATTGAATCCTTACTGAGTACCTATGTACTCATGCCCTTTTCTGCCCATTTCACGTAAAGAAGTGGAAGATTAGAGGCTAAGGAACCTTTTTAAGAGGTATATGTACAAGGAGGTATGGCTCATTTTTGTTGGATTATGAAAGAAATGTTGGCAAAGCTTCATGATTTGGACTAATGGTTGTATACTGAATTTTAGGCTTTGATGGCTATAGTGGGTTTGTTTGCTTTTGGATCCATTTTAGTATGGGTAAAGACCAAAAAGATAATAAGACAAATTTGGCCAAAATGCCAAGTGAAAGTGAAGGTGAAAGTAACTATGGGCTTTGAAACTATTGAAGCCCATAAGAATGTAACATGCATTCTTCTGTAATGGCCTAACTTTTGGTGTAGGTGACTTTTGACCATGTAGTCCTAGGATGCCAAATTTTGAAACTATAAATGCATGTACATAGAGCTAATGTTGTAGGGACTTAGAGTAATGCATGGCTTGTGTCTAGGTTGTGTATAATGAGCTTGGGTAAGCCTTTAAGGCACTAAGTATGGTGGACTAGAAAACGCATGCATGGTTTATTCCTAATCAACCTCAAAAGTATGTATGTCTATATGCATGAATGTGTGTTTGTGTGATGATTGGCCGAGCACCCTAGGTCAGCTACAAGTATGCCTCCTAAGTAAACTAGGCACACACATTCACAAACCCACCTACACCTACTCATATGGACCCCATATGCACCAAAAGAAGTCTAATTAGACATGCTCATTAAAATAACACATTAAAATTGTAACCTAATGTGTTAAACTTGCAACTTAACTTGTTAAGCAAGAAATCTAATAAGATTTCATAGGATGGGTTAATTAGTAACTGCCACCTAAGTCCCACCTAAGTAAGAACTAAAAGTTGGGGTTAAGTATCCTTGATTGCCATGCCCTAATTCACCATATGTAAATGAATAGTTAACTAAACCTCATAAGCAATTTAAGGTAAGGTTAATTTGGCCCTAACATTGTTAGTATCAAAGCTTATGGTTGTATAGGACCTTAATAATCCGTTAGGCTAATTCCCACTATGATAAGGTATTAACCATCCTTATGGTTTAGAGGAATGATGACCAAAGGTAGAGAAAAGGAAAGGGAGAATCAATTGAACACTAGGGCTGATAAAATGATTGATCAACAGCTTGAGGATGAGGAGGTGGCTGAAAGTAGAATAAAACCATTAATAGGCCACAAAGCCTGGATCTAGTGTACATCGACAACAAAGAATGGAACATATGATGGGTATGATGGAAGCTATAATTGCCCAGCTTGTAGTGGGTATGCAAGCTCTTACTAGGGGCCAAGCCCATGCACCTAAAGGCACTATTGCTGAAGAAATACATGAAGAGAAAGAAAGGGTAGAAATGAGGCTAGGAAAGAACCAATAAGAGAAGAGCAAGCTAACAAAAATAAAGATGAAGAACAAGAACAATATGAGGAAAGAAAAAATCCAAGAGGTAGGAAACTGAGATTAGAAATCAAGAAAAGTAGTGAGAATAGAGAAAAGGAGCAAATAGGCACTAATGCTATAAAGATGGAACCAGTCTCTAAAATCTCTAAGGAGCTAGTTTCTAAAAGGAAGTCTAAGACCCCTGAAAGAATGAGAGAAATGCCAAGAAGGGAAGTTTTACGAGAAGGCCAATTAGAAGGCTGTTTGGCACTTAAAGCACCAATGTTCAAAGGCAATAGTGATCTAGAGGAAGCTAAATTCTAGATTTATCAAATGGAGAAGGTGTTTCAAAGAATGGAAGTCACATCACCCAAAAGGTGTTACTAGCTAGTTTTAAGTTGGAAGGTAGTGTAGTGCTTTGGTAGAGAATAGTGTTAAGGGCACATATGAGTCAGAATGAGAGGATGCCCACAAGGAAGAGGGAACCCATGGGTTGGGCTGAGTTTCTTCAGGTGTTCCAACAATAGTATGTCAGTGACGCTCTCAATGATCAAAAGCAAGTGGAGTTTGAGTTGTTGGAACAAGGAAACATATCTGTCAAAGAATATGAGCACAAGTTTAGTAGTCTCCTCAATTATGTGCCTCAGTAGATGGATTAGAAGAACTAAGCACATAAAGGATTATTAGGGGACTAAGGCCTGAGTTGAGGCAAATACTCAGAGCCATTGGTATTAGAAACTATTATGAAGCTGTCCAAAGGGCTTTAACACTAAAACAAGAATTTCATTACCCTACAGCAGGAAACTGTTGGGTTTCAGGAGCTAAACAGCGCAGCGGAATTTAACCGAAACCCTCCAGGATCCAAGTGAAACTGAGTAAACCGGGTGTTCGAAAATTTTCATACCTAATTTTCGGCTAAGATCTCTCACTCAACTGTAGAGTCGAATCATAAAACCTGAACAGTTGACGTGTTCAAGCTCTCTATGGTATCCACACGAGCCTCTCGGGATCACCACGCTTCCACCACGTCCCGGCAGATGCGTTTCTCTTGCGCTCGCAGTGCTAGCTTGTGTCCTCCAAGGAATTGCAAGAGAAGAGTGCGACTGTCCTTTTGGGAGGCTAGGGCAAGGAGACCTGCGAATTTCTCACTTAAAAGTTGTATTTATAGTGAGACTCAACTTCCAGGCCTAATGGGTTTCAAAGCCCTAATCCAATTAGGATTTAATTTCGGGCTTAATAATGGCTCAACTCTTGGGCCCATTATTAATACGAAATTAAAGTGAAACCATAACCCAAATAATTAGCCCATGCACTCTAATGATCCAAATTGCTCTATGTGTGTGACCCAATAGGCTCTTATCACGTTGGCAATGATCATAAATCACATTTATGATCATAAGCAATGAGCGGTGTCTAGCAACACATCATTGCTACCCAAGTGACAAGATTGTCGATGATTCGACTATACCTTTATGATCATCACCGATATATGCCATTGTCCCTTTGTCCAAGATATCAAGACTAAGCATGAGACATGGAATGTGTCACTCTCGTATAGCCCAATCTTTGGTTTCTTGATTACCGAGTAGACTAACTTAAGCTAATGACATTGATATCGCATATCAACTCATCCGAGCATGGCCATGCATTTTCTAAGTCTCACTCTATCAAGGGGCCCGAAGATATCGCTGTCGTTCCATAGGAGGGACAAATCCCATCTTGATCATACAAATCCCTCCGCATGATATGTGACATACCCAATGACCTCCTTTAAGTTCACTCAGTTACGAGCAACAAAGGAAAGTATCAAAGTATGTGACTCACATGTAGGGAACCTTGATGATCTTAGGTCGAAGGACTACATATACCCTGATCACTATGGGAATCACTTATGACACTCATATAACGATCCATGTAGTGTTCTCATGGTGGGTCGGTCCAGTACACAAGTTCTCCAACTTGTACCCATATGTAGACTACATATCTCATATTAGTCTCCACATATGCTAGTCGTTATGTATTATTGCAACCCGCTCCACAATAATACTAGACCAGGGAAGAATATCATTATTCTAGGGTTACAATTATGTTTGTTAAGTTACGCAGGAACAAAACAACAAACATAATTGCTGGATTAATGCCTTAATAAAATATCATGACTCAATGTGCAAAAATACAATCATCTCATGATTGGCTTTTGGGCACAACACTAACAGAAACATCACAAGAGCTCCTATGGCACACCAAAGTGGTATGAAAAAAGCCAGAGAAAGGCTAAGCAAAGTTGAGTTTGGAAGGGAATAGAACAGACAGAAAGAACCTCAAAGGTTTGGACCCTAATGCCAGACCTGTGGAAAGCATTGTGGTTTAAAACCATGTTACAAACTTACAGGGGGAAGCCTAAAGTATGGTTCTCAATAACACTAAGTCAGAGATTGCACAATCAATAAGGAAGAAAGAAAAGCATTGGACAAGTTTGGAGCACCATGGCCAAGAAGTTAGTAAGGTAAGGAAAGGGGAGTGGCAGCACCTTCGCCACCTGAGTTGATACAGAAGGGACCAAGTCAACCCATAACAATTAAAGCCCAACCACCAACTGGGAGAGTATACCAGATTGAAGGATTAAAGAGAAAGGGGGAGCCCAGCATTGCAGAAAAAGCCATAAGCCATAACAAGCTGAGGAAGGAAGCACTGAAAGGTAACCTTTACCTTCATGATAAACTTATTTATGCTCTTTATGATACTGATGCATCTATATCCATTATTTCAGCTAACTTGGTTAGAGAATTAAACTTAGAGGTTACAACACTACCTTAAATGTATATGATGAGAATAGCTGGAAATAAAATGATGTTTTCACATCACATAGTTAGAATTGTGTGATTAGGCTAAATGAGCTAGAGCTAAAGGTTAATCTGATCATTCTAGAAACCATTAGTTATGGCATGATACTAGGCATGAACTAGTTAGTTAAAAATAATGTTACTATAGACTACCAAGGGAGAAAGTTAATACTGCCAGGATCAATAGAACATTCTTTAAAAGACTCATTAAAGTGTGATGTTGGGCAAGTAAAGGTAATGGATTGCATGCTTGTACTTTTTGAAGAAGAATACATGGGCTTAAATGATAAAAAACTAAAACTGAGTTAGATAAGATTTCTGTTATGAAAGAATTTTCAAAAGTATTTCCTTCTAAGTTACCAGGATTGCATCCCCTAACGGAGATAGAATTTGAGATTAAGTTAACTCTAGGCGCAACTTTCATATCTACAACACCTTATAGGGTGACACTTCTAGAAATGAATGAACTGAAAAAGTAGTTAGATGGAATCCTTGAAAAAGGGTTCATTAGGTTAGGGAGCACCAGTGCTGTTTGTAAAGAAGAAAGATGGGACACTTAGTTTGTGCATTGACTACAAAAAGCTCAATGCCATGACTATAAAGAATAAGTATCCTGTCCCTAAATTGAAGACTTATTTGATCAACTTAAGGGAGCTACAGTCTTCCCAAAGATTGATCTCTGATCAAGATACTTCCAATTAAGAGTTAAGGAAGCAGATATTCCTAATATTGCTTTTAAAACAAGATATAGTCATTTTTAATATACAGTAATGCCTTTTGGGCTTACTAATACCCCAGAATTCTTTATGGATTTGATGCAAAGGATATTCAAACCATATCTAAACCACTTTATGGTGATCTTTATAGATGGTATTCTAGTTTATTCAAAGAATGAGAATGAGCATGAGGAACACTTAAGAATAGTGTTAGATGTGTTGAGAAAACACCAATTATATGGTAAATTGAACAAATTCCATTTCTAGACAAACCAGATTGAATTTTTAGGCCATGTAATAAATGAGAAAGGAATGGTTGTAGATTTAACTCAGATTGAAACTATCTTGTAGTGGAAGTAACCTCAAAATATTAGAGAAATAAGAAGCTTCTTAGGGTTAGCTACCTACTATAGAAGATTTGTACCTAAATTCTCTATAATGGCAGCTCATCTAACTAAGCTGATAAGGAAGAAGCAGGAGTTTAAATGGTCAGAAGAATGTGAGAAAAGCTTCAAAGGACTTAAAGACAAGCTTACTTCAACCCCTATGCTAATATTCCCTAATCCCAATAAAGCTTTTGAGATCTATATAGATGCATCTATTGTGGGATTAGGATGTGTGTTAATACAAGAGAAGCAAGCCATAGCCTGTGGTTCAAGGTAGTTAAGGCCACATGAAAAGAGCTACCTAGCGCATGACTTAAAACTTGTAGCTGTGATTTTTGCCGTGAAATAGTGGAGACATTACCTATTAGGTAATAAGTTTTAGATCTTCACTAATCATAAAAGTCTCAAGTATCTCTTTACTCAAAAAAAGCTGAATATAAGGCAAAGAAGATGACTTGAATACCTTAAGGACTTTGATTGTACCATTAAGTACACAAAGGACAAAGCCAATAAAGTGGCTGATGCTTTGAGAAGGAAATATACAGTTATCTTAAGACATGGAGGAAAAGAGGAACAAAATGAGCTCAATAGCTTGATTTGTGTAGCTAACAAGTGACTAGAATGGGAAAAAAGCTCAACTGAGAGTGATAACAATTCAATCAACCTGAAAGGAAGAAATATTAAGGGCTAAACATTAAGACATAAATCTTGCAAGAATATCTGGGCAGAGACATGGGAAACTGTTCTAAGCGTTCTCTTATAGGCAAGGATTATTGTATTTCCAAGATAGGATTTATGTACCAAAAGGGTATGATTTAAGAGAATAGATCATAAAGGAAGCTCATTCCCGTAAAATGAGTGTACACCCTGGAACTATAATGATGTATCAGAATTTGAGAAAACATTTTTCATGTCTAAATGTAAAACAAGGAATTGGCACATTTATGTCCAAGTGTGAGTGTGCCAACAAATAAATGTGGAGCATCAAAGGCCAGAGGACAAGTTATAAAGCATGCCCATACTAGAAAGAAAGTGGGGGTCCATATTTATGGATTTCTTAGCAAGCATGCCTATGACAAGGGGGGAACATGATACCATTTAGGTAATTGTGGACAAACTCACTAAGTTAGCCCACTTTTTATCCATTAATCCCACTGATCCTTTGGACAGGCTACCACAACTATATATTAGAGAAATAGTGAGATTATATGGTATCCTAGATGACATAGTTTCATATATAGACCTAAGATTTGTATCAAAATTTTGGAGGTCATTACTGTTAGTGTTGTGCCCAAAAGCCAATCATGAGATGATTGTATTTGTTGCACATTGAGTCATGATATTTTATTAAGGCATTAATCCAGCAATTATGTTTGTTGTTTTGTTTCTGCATAACTTAACAAACATAATTGTAACCCTAGAATAATGATATTCCTAAACGTCCCTGGTCTAGTATTATTATGGAGTGGGTTGCAATAATACATAACGACTAGTATATGTGGAGACTAATATGAGATATGTAGTCTACATATGGGTACAAGTTGGAGAACTTGTGTACTGGACCGACCCGCCATGAGAACACTACATGGATCGCTATATGAGTGTCATAAGTGATTCTCATAGTGATCATGGTAAATGTAGTCCTTCGACCTAAGATCATCAAGGTTCCCTACATGTGAGTCACATACTTTGATACTTTCCTTTGTTGCTCGTAACTGAGTGAACTTGAAGGAGGTCATTGGGTATGTTACATATCATGTGGAGGGATTTGTATGATCAAGATGGGATTTGTCCCTCCTATGTAACGGGAGTGATATCTTCGGGCCCCTTGATAGAGTGAGACTTAGAAAATGCATGGCCATGCTCGAATGAGTTGATATACGATATCAATGTCATTAGCTTAAGTTAGTCTACTTGGTAATCAAGAAATCAAAGATTGGGCTATACGAGAGTGACACATTCCATTTCTCGTGCTTAGTCTTGATATCTTGGACAAAGGGACACTGGCATATATCGGTGATGATCATAAAGGTTTAGTCGATTCACCGACAATCTTGTCACTTGGGTAGCAATGATGTGTTGCTAGACACCGCTCATTGCTTATGATCCTAAATGTGATTTATGATCATTTCCAACATGGCAAGAGCCTATTGGGTCACACACATAGAGCTATTTGGATCATTATAGTGCATGGGCTAATTATTTGGGTTATGGTTTCACTTTAATTTCGTATTAATAATGGACCCAAGAGTTGAGCCATTATTAAGCCCGAAATTAAATCCTAATTGGATTAGGGCTTTGAAACCCATTAGGCCTGGAAGTTGAGTATCACTATAAATACAAATTTTAAGTGAGAAATTCGCAGGTCTCCTTGCCCTAGCCTCCAAAAAGGACAACCGCACTCTTCTCTTGCAATTCCTTGGAGGACGCAAGCTAGCACTACGACTGCAAGAAAAATGCATCTGCCGGGACGTTGTGGAAGCGTGGTGATCCCGAGAGGCTCATGTGGATACCATAGAGAGCTTGAACACGTCAACTGTTCAAGTTTTGTGATTCGACTCTACAGTTGAGTGAGAGATCTCAACCAAAAATTAGGTATGAAAATTTTCGAACACCTGGTTTACCCCATTTCACTTGGATCCTGGAGGGTTTCGGTTAAATTCTGCTGCGCTGTTTGGCTCTCGAAACCCATCAATTACATCAAGCATTGGGCGCTCAGTTGAAACTAAGTTTAGCTTATCACCCTCAAACAAACGGGCAAATAGAGAAAACTATACAAGTTCTCAAAGAAATGCTAAGGTGCTATGTACTAGACTTTAAAGGAGAATGGGATTAACTCTTACCCTTAATAGAGTTCTCTTATAATAATAGTTATCACTCAGTGATAAAAATGGCACCTTATAAGGTTTTATATGGAAGAAATTGCATCATTCTTCATAGTTGGCACGACCCTAAAGCCAAGGTTGAGATAGGGCCAGAACTAATTCATGAAACCACTAGAAAGATTAAGGTGATCTAGGAAAGGATTAAAGCTACCAACAATCGAGAAGAGAACTATGCCAATCAAAAGAAAAGAAGGGATCTGGAATTTCAACTAGGGGACTTTGTATGGATCAAAGTATCTCCAATGAAAGAAGTTATGAGATTTGGCATGAAAAGTAAGTTAGCTCCCAGATACATTGGGCCATTCTAGGTTTTGGCCAGGATTGGCAATGTGGCTTATCAGCTAGACTTAACTTTAGAGTTGGGTCACATACATGATATTTTTCATGTTACTATGCTGAACAAGTACTTATCTTACCCACATCAGGCTATACCAACTTCTGACATCCTAGTGACCCCTAATCTTACGTATGAGGAAGAGCCTATAAAAGTTATTTCTAGGGATGTAAGGGAGCTAAAAAGCAAATGGATAAGCATGGTAAAGATTTAATGGTCTCATCACTCTGAGCAAGAAGCTACTTGGGAAATTGAGGCTGAAATGCTTAAAAGGTACCCATAGTTACTCCTTAAGTTACTTGAGAATTTGTAAGGCCAAATTCTTTAAGGGGGAAACAATGTCAGGCCTATGACTTGTATAGGCCATGGGCTATAGGGTTTCGAGAGCTAATCAAGTACAGTGGAATATAACCGAAACCCTCAAGGATCCAAGTGAAACGGGGAAAATTGGGTGCTCAAAATTTTATCCCTAGTTCAGTTAAGATCTTTCACCCAACTGTTAAGTTGAATCAGAAAACTTGAATAGTTGACGTGTTCAAGCTCTATATGGTATCCACATGAGCCTCTCAAGATCACCACGGCTCCACCATGTCTCAGTAGATACATTCCTTTTGTGCTCGCAGTGCTAGCTTGCATCCTCTAAGGAATGGCTAGAGAATAGTACAACTAGAACTCTCAAAACTCTTCTGATTTCATCCTTAAGAGGTTAGGGCAAGTGCTGCAAATTTTTCACTGTATGATGTATTTATAGTGAGACTCAACTCCTAAGCCTAATGGGTTTCCAAGTCCTTATCCAATTAGGTTTTAATTTTGGGTCTAATGATGGCTCAACCTTTAGGCCAATCAATAATATGAAATTATCATGAAACCAAGACCAAACAATGCCCATGCACTCAAATAATCCAATCGGCTATGTGTGAAACCCAATAAGCTCCTATCACATTGGCAATGATCATAAATCACATTTATGATCATAAACAATAAGCGATGTCTAGCAACACATCATTGTTACCCAAGTGACAAGATTGTTGATGATTCGACTAAACCTTTATGACCATTATCTGTATATGCCATTATCCCTTTGTCCAAGATATCAAGACCAAGCACGAGACATGGAATGTGACCCAGTAGACAAACTTAAACTGATGACATTGATATCGTATATCAACTCATCCAAGCATGGCCATGCATTTTCTTAGTCTCACCCTATCAAGGGGCCCAAAGATATCACTCCCATTACATAGGAGGGAAAAATCCCATCTTGATCATACAGAACCCTCCATATGATATGTAACATAGCCAATGACCTCCTTCAAGTTCACTCAGTTACGAGCAACACAGGGAAATATCAAAGTATGTGACTTACATGTAGGGAACCTTGATGACCTTAGGTCAAAGGACTACATTTACATGATCGCTATGAGAATCACTTATGACACTCATATAATGATCCATGTAGCATTCTCATGGTGGGTCAGTCCAGTACACAAGTTCTCCAACTTGTACCCATATGTGGACTACATATCTTATATTAGCCTCCACATATGCTAGTCTTCATGGATTATTGCAACCCGCTCCATGATAATAATAGACTAGGTAAATTTAAGAATATCATTATTCTAGGGTTATAATTACATTTATTATGTTACTAAAAAACAAAACAACAAACATAAATTATTGGATTAATGCCTTAATGTGTAAAATACAATCATTTCATGATTGGCTTTTGGGCACAACACTGACCTGGGCTGTGATAAAATTTGCACAAAATATACATAATATGTGTATATAAGCAATACAAGTCATAAATGTGAAGACAAAGGGCATAAAAGAACAAGTTCTTCATACGGTGCCCTAAAGGTGCCCTAGGGGTTTGTAAGTGGAACATGTGGGAAAATGTTTTACTTGTGTGCCAAACATGGCTAAAATTTAAGTGCCAAGGTAGGCTTTGAAGTAAAGACCCACAATTTAAATAAAAAGTGGCAAAGAACCTAAGAGCACTAAGAGAGCACCAAGGAGGGGAACAAGGTGACTCTTGGGTACACCTTGTCTGCACTTATGTGATTTTGAAGCTTTCAAGCCAAATGCCTTAGGAGGAATTGTATAGCATTGATGCTTAAGATTGAAATGAATATGATGGCCACAATATAGGCTAAGAAAAGTTGAAGAACACATGAAAACCATGAGAAGCACCCTAAGGTGCACTAAAGGGCTCTTAGGTACACTTAAAGTGTACCTAAGTTTAAGTGAAAGTTTGAGGGCTTAATTATCCAAGCTAATGGAAAAGTGGGTTCTCAAAATGATTCAAGTGACATATGCAAGGTTAAGGCCAAAGACTAGTCAAATAAACTAGCTGTCAAGGCCATTTGGCCATCCACCACTGCTTGGAGTTTAAGTCCATTCTAAAGGTAGCTTTCAATGCATTTACAATAGCTTCCAACCCTAGAAAATCTAGTCAAGTGGTCATGCAAAATGAAGAAACAAGTTAGAGAGGCAAAGAAAGTAAAAGGATCCAAAACTGAACATGGTGGTTTATGGGTAGACTATGGTGGCGCGTATGGTGCTTTGGTTTGTTCATAATTCTTTGTTGCCAAAATCCAAGATAGGTAAAGGTTCATATGAAGCTTCTTCTCCTAGATTTTGAAGGGAAGAATGCTGCCCTAGGGGATGGCTATGGTCAAATGAACTTAGGAGCTATGTTAATGGGCTATGTGTGCATTAAGTATTATGGTGAGCTAGCTAGTTTACTTTTGGCAAGCATTAGGGTTTTTGATCAAGCATGGCTGAACTTTTTCAATTCCCTAGATCTTTATGTTTATGTTAAATTAACTCTAATCAAAGTGATCGCTTGCTAAATTAAAAGAAAGAAATGCTTGCTAAGTTAAAATGGAACCACGTATGTGGTGTGTGTGTGTTCGCTTACTTCTTTGATTGTTTACGTGTGCTAAACTTTGAATTATGTTTATAAGCATCTTGTATTATGTTATGCCTTGTCTCTTTTGTGTCTTCTTTCTCTTTGGTTGTAGGTTAAATAGAGCAATTAGAGGTTTATATGAATAACAATGTTTAGAACATTGTGTAGGCACTAGGTGCTGAATTGAATCCTTTTTGAGTACTTGTGGACTTGTGCCCTTTTCTAACCATTTTAGGTAAAGATGAGGAAGATTAAAGGCTAAGGAACCTCTTTAAGAGGTATATGTACAAGGAGGTATGGCTCAGGTTTATTGGATTATGAAAGAAAGATTGACAAAGTTTCATGATTTTGACTAGTGGTTGTATACTGAATCGTAGGCTTTGATGGCTGCAATGGGTATGACTGCTTTTGGATCCATTTTAGTATAGGTAAAGACTAGAAGGATAATAAGACAACTTTGGCCAAAATGCCAAGTGAAAGTGGAAGTTAAAGTAGCTATGGGCATTGAAACTATTTAAGCCTAAAAGAATGTAACATGCATGCTTCTGTAATGGCTTAGCTTTTGGTATATGTGACTTTTGGCCATGCTGTAATGTTGCCTACCCCTGATGGGGCTCTCCCAGGAAGACTACAGAACCAGAGTCCTACACTAGTTACAATTGGCTAGTTAATTACTTGTCCCATTTTAAAACCTTTTATGCTATCTAGTTATTAACCTAAAATGTAGCATGCATGGGCTTGGCTTCGACTTTAATTAACAAACATGAAAAGAAATTAAGCCATTGTGCATAGTTTATTAAAACATATTTAAAACACAAGTCAAAGCATAAAACACAAGTGTATTTACTACAAGTAATAACCGTGTATGTGCATCATTACATAAGTACAGACTATGCGTAAGTGAAGACTATGCACATGCCCAAAAGCAACTAAAATACTACTTGACCTAAAGACATTGGAGGCCAACGAGCATACATATGCATACTGAAGACTACAACTAAGATCCACTGTTGTGCCCTAAACTGCCATAGGCCCATTTGGGCCCAATTACTTAAAACATGCGGCGGAAGTTTTCATTACACAGAAGGGGCTTTTAAAACTCATTAAGACTTATTGGCACGAACCCCAGGATTCTTACCGGTACTAGCTCATTAAGTTCTTTAATTAAGGTTAAGTTGAAGTGCTCTCAGAAACAAGCTAGCACCTATGTGGATTTCATGTGTTCATTTTCATGGTCCTTACCAAGCTTAGCCAAGAATATGCATGGCAACCAAAACACCAACTTAAGTGTGAAAAATTATTTTCATGCATATGCTTTGCATGCTTATGTGTTTTAGTGTTCACTAGAGCACATAATCACTTAATGCCTTTACATGCAACTAATGCTTAGGCATGCATTAATTCACATACATGCACTTGAATTCCTTATTAGCCAACCTTTACACAAGCATCCAATTTCATGCTTTTTCTAAGTTTACTTGCATGTTCTTTACTAGGTGCGCATACATAGCCAAACATTGCATGCTTTCTGTTGGGTTTCGGGAGCCAAACAGCGCAGCGGAATTTAACCGAAACCCTCCAGGATCCAAGTGAAACAGGGTAAATCGGGTGTTCAAAAATTTTCATACCTAATTTTCGGTTGAGATCTCTCACTCAACTGTAGAGTCGAATCACAAAACCTGAACAGTTGATGTGTTCAAGCTCTCTATGGTATCCACACGAGCCTCTCGGGATCACCACGTTTCCACCACGTCCCGGCAGATGCGTTTTTCTTGCGCTCGCAGTGCTAGCTTACGTCCTCCAAGGAATTGCAAGAGAAGAGTGCGACTGTCCTTTTGGGAGGCTAGGGCAAGGAGACCTGCGAATTTCTCACTTAAAAGTTGTATTTATAGTGAGACTCAACTTCCAGGCCTAATGGGTTTCAAAGCCCTAATCCAATTAGGATTTAATTTCGGGCCTAATAATGGCTCAACTCTTGGGCCCATTATTAATATGAAATTAAAGTGAAACCATAACCCAAATAATTAGCCCATGCACTCTAATGATCCAAATTGCTCTATGTGTGCGACCCAATAGGCTCTTATCACGTTGGCAATGATCATAAATCACATTTATGATCATAAGCAATGAGCGGTGTCTAGCAACACATCATTGCTACCCAAGTGACAAGATTGTCGATGATTCGACTATACCTTTATGATCATCACCGATATATGCCATTGTCCCTTTGTCCAAGATATCAAAACTAAGCACGAGACATGGAATGTCTCACTCTCGTATAGCCCAATCTTTGGTTTCTTGATTATCGAGTAGACTAACTTAAACTGATGACATTGATATCGCATATCAACTAATCCGAGCATGGCCATGCATTTTCTAAGTCTCACTCTATTAAGGGGCCCGAAGATATCGCTCCCGTTACATAGGAGGGACAAATCCCATCTTGATCATACAAATCCCTCCGCATGATATGTGACATACCCAATGACCTCCTTCAAGTTCACTCAGTTACGAGCAACAAAGGAAAGTATCAAAGTATGTGACTCACATGTAGGGAACCTTGATGATCTTAGGTCGAAGGACTACATATACCCTGATCACTATGGGAATCACTTATGACACTCATATAACGATCCATGTAGTGTTGTCATGGTGGGTCAGTCCAGTACACAAGTTCTCCAACTTGTACCCATATGTAGACTACATATCTCATATTAGTCACCACGTATGCTAGTCGTTATGTATTATTGCAACCCGCTCCACAATAATACTATACCAGGGACTTTTAAGAATATCATTATTCTAGGGTTACAATTATGTTTGTTAAGTTACGCAGGAACAAAACAACAAACATAATTGCTGGATTAATGCCTTAATAAAATATCATGACTCAATGTGCAAAAATACAATCATCTCATGATTGGCTTTTGGGCGCAACACTAACACTTTCAACATAGACATGGGCTTATGGGCCTTTTAGTACTTAACATGCAATGGCCCAAAATAAACTAAGAATAAATTCAATTTTTCCAAGTTTTTATATAAGCCCAAAACGTGCATTTAAGCCCAATTTCAACATGCTTCAAGTTTCATGAAAACATAACCCATAAATTCATGCATGGGCCTTGGTAAGTCCACCAAGCAATAAAAATACCCAAAAATGTCCAAGTCCATAATACAAGCCCAAAGCCAAGTTTGGCGAAATTTTAGCTAAGTCCATAATTTGGTCATTAAAGTTAGACCAACAAAAACATGCTTAAAAACAAGCCATAAATCCACAAAGCCATGGAACACAAATTTCCACCTTAATAGACCTTGTTCCCACAATTCTAAGACTTCAAGTCCTGCAGAGAAAGTCCACATCTTTTTTTTAGCTTGTTTACAAGTAGCTTATATACTTAGAATACTTAGAATATATTAAGCAATACCATACCCAAATCCAACCTTCGCGCACAAAAGGAGTACTCAAGACTCTTAGCTTGATCTTTCAAGCAAACCTTTACCTACAAAAGTAGAGTAGGGCGGGTGAGTTATAAAAGTCAATAAGGATTTTGTGGCATCCAATGCCTAACTTATGGCCTCCAGGGCCTAACATATGCCAAGAATGTAATGGCAAAATAATCCTTACTCTTGGAAAGAAAACATAAAGACAAAGAAAACACAAAGATACATGCATATAACAATAATATCATAATCGGGGGTTAGCATGCACAACAAATCAAAAAAGCACACAAACACATGCCACTTAACACTTTGTTCACAAAAGGGCAGCAAGCATCCCTCAAGTTTTAATTCATTAATTTCATATACTTAATGTTTTCGCAGAGCTCACTTAGCATAGGAATTAAGGTAGCCGCCTTAACTCCTAGCCCATAATGCTTGCTTACTTAACTTAGCTCATGAGCAAAATAGAATTGATGAAGAAATAGCACAACTTAAGCCCTCTTAGCACTCCTAGGATCACATGGTTCTTTGACCATCACCTAGGGGCCCGAATACTCACACAAAAAGCCATGGAACTATACCATGCAATAAAGTGAGTATGGGAATCCTTACCCACAATACCGAAAGCTTTAGAAGCTTATTTTCCTTTGTTTTCCTTGCTTGTTGACTCTAGAAATTGTTTTTTAGCATAAGAACCAAGATGGGCCAAATTTTATTAGTAACCATAAGATACCAAGAACACTTGCTGATTAACTCAAATAACACAAAAAACCAAGAACACTTGGTGTACACTTACAGAACCTCACAGAAGAGGTAAGGCCAATTTATTGTGCTTGATGTTCTTCAAGCTTCTTCTTGATTTCTTACTTCTAGTGAACTTAAAAAATCAATCACACAAAGAGCTTCTTGAGTGGAGCTTAAAACCTCCAAGAAATGGAAATGGCCAAATTTTCCTCCTTGGTTTTCTTTGAATTCTTCACTTGATTCTTGCTCTTTATGGTTTTAGAGCTTGAATTCTACCAAGAATACTTGGTTTTAATTTGAGGAAGGATGATTTCTAGCTATGGCCAAATATTTAGATGAGGAAAAGAGTTGGAAATGTTTTTGGAATGGTGAGACTTGGTATGGAAGAAAATGGAGAGAGAAGGAGAGAGTTTGAGACCAAATGGCTTTGAATGAGTGGATTGATTATGTTTTAATGTGTGGGAAGGTGATGGCTGACCATATGGGAGGGAGAATGAGTGTATAATGTGCTTGGAATAGTGGGAGACAATATTTAATGGAAGGAAGGCTAATTGGAAGACTTTTGTGTAAGTTGGTAGAAAAAGTCAAAAGTAGGAGACATGTAGGTGAAGAAAGAATCCAAAGTCTTGACTAAGGATGAGAGGTGGATTAAAATAATAGGGGATGAATAATGTGTTTGAAATGAGTGGGAGACAAGATTAAAGGAAATGAAGACTAATTGGAAGACTTTTGGGTAAGTTTGGTAGAAAAAGTCAAAAGTAGGTGAAGAAAGAATCCAAGGTGATGACTAAGGGTGGGAGGTGGATTAAAATAATGGGATTTGGAGGGAGGTGACATAAAATATTGGGAATTGGAGGGGCATGGCTTGCCAAGGCATCCTATGCCATTAAAA
The DNA here is from genome assembly GCA_005392925.1 of Aquilaria sinensis. Taxonomy (NCBI): domain Eukaryota; kingdom Viridiplantae; phylum Streptophyta; class Magnoliopsida; order Malvales; family Thymelaeaceae; genus Aquilaria; species Aquilaria sinensis. The sequence goes on from SMDT01000719.1 coordinate 67,991, forward strand.
TGGCATAATTCTCCCTTTAGTCCTGCAACTTTCTAATTTTTGGGCAATTAAGCCCAACTACTAAAAATCCCTTTGTTCAATTGAGTCCCTCACCTTTAAAAACCTCCATTTTCATTACTAATTCTCTTGGCCTAAGCTAAGCTTATTTTTAAGATGTTCAACACTCAATTATGCACATGCCATATTGTCTCCTCAATTTAATTGAGCTAAATTCCTGATTAAGGAAAAATTCTTATGCTCCAAATCCATTTAACCCGAGACCTAATCACTTTGGATTGTCTGGGCATTACATCCACAGTCGACTATGTCCATCCTTGTGCCACTAGCCTTTACAAGGCTACAAAACAACTATAGTTAGCACAAACAACTTAACCAGTAAAACTAGAATCAATAATAATTCACTTAGTGGTTTACCTGCAAAAAAAAAACACTAGCTCGGCAACCGCCCTATGGTCGTCGGCTCCAAATAGATGAAATCTACACAACAACACTAATGGGAGTGAGAATCCAAAGATTCCCAGTAAGGATTTGGGTACCTGCAAACAAAAACCTCATATATATAGTGATGCCCTTCCGCATCTTCGTTGTGCAACATGGTTAGCCTAGAGCAGGAACTTCCGGTGAGGGAATGCCTAGATGAGGGGCCTCCGGTGGGAGAAGGACTGCAAGGACTCAGAAAAGCAAGGGTTAGGAGCTCCCCGGAGTATTTTCCAGGGGAGGAGCCTCAAACATCCAAGTCAGTACTTTGTGAGAGTAGAGAAAGGGAATAGTAAGCAGAGTATAGCAAGAATTCCTTGTTACCTCTTCTTGGTCCTTATGAAAGCACTGTGCAAGTATTTATAGGAGGGCACAGGGAGAAGGCCGTTTGACATAGCCGGCTGAGATGGTGACATGTGTTTGGCCCGATTTAGTCCGTACCTTTGCAGAGGGCTCCTCCGGCTGTCCTTAGGCCGTTTTGACCAAGGGTGCTGACGGGGGTGCTATGACAGGGGTGCCCATGTCAGGGGCATGTGCGAGCCTTTTGTGTCAAAGGCTCCTCAGCCATTTTGCCATATGTCCACATGGCCTTTTCGGGGCGTCAAACTCCTTCAAAGTACAGAGCTCATTCGGGGAGGTGAGCTCCTTTGGAGGGAGGTCCCTTGTTTGTACGAGCCACCTTTGGTTGGGCTCTCCCGAGGTCAGGCTTGGGTACCTGATGATGGCACTTCATAAGTGCACTCTGAGAGTGGCCCAAAGAGTATCCGAAGGTGGTTTGGGACACGTGAGGTCAGCACGAGGTCACCCTCGGGAAGGGTGGTGACCCCTTCTAACCGAAGTTGGTCCCATGGGTTTTCTGAGGGTAGCGCCTATCCAGCTTGTCCGAGGGTGCTAAGGCCCTCTCTTTGTCGGGGTTTTGTCGTGTCTGTTTCGACCGAAGGTGGTGTGTTGGCCAAGGGTGGTGTGCACATGCGAAGTCCTTCAAGGGGCGATAGCCCTTCGGCTATCACATGCCCCCCCTCAGAAATCGAAGATGTTTCTTTGGTTTGGGAAGTTTCGGGAGCCTTTTTGTGGCAAGCGATGCTTGCTCTTGTTGCCATGGTAGGCTTCTATCCAAAGTCTCCTTCTTCCCAGGAGGGAACTCTGGCGAACTAAAGTGCTCTACTGAGGTAATTCCTCTAGTGTTTGAGTGGTGTCCTTGGCTCTTCCGCCGAGGCCATCGTTTGAGGGCCGTACTTCCACTGAAATTTTTGTTAGTGAATCATTTCATCTTCCCATACAGATGGGCACGTTACTTCGAATAGGGTTATGTAGGTCTGCCAGTTGTCAGGGTCGTGCCCTCGCTTCCTGTGTCAGTTTACACGTGGCAACTAATGAGTGGCGAACAGTTACGTCAGTTACATCAATTGCGTCTCTTCACCTCCGAAGAGCAATAATGACGATGTTTCGCCTGCCCCCTTCGGCCTATATAAACCCCTCTTGCCCCAGACCTTCACACTCTTTTCCTTTGCTCTTGTTTGCTCCAGATCTCTCTCTCATATTTTTTCTTCTTCTGGCAGCGGTTCTAGAGGCGGAGCAATTTTCGGCAACCCTTCACGATAACGTCCAGGAATCTAGACTTCAGCAAAACTTTCTGTGGGTCTTTCTTTCTGAAGTTCTTCCTTCCTTCTGAAGTCGTTTGTTCTGAAGTTTTGCTTTTTTTTTGAAGTCCTTCGGTTCTCTTTCTTTAGTTTTCCCGAAGTTACCTTTCTTCTCTTTGAGAAATGTCAAACCTTGTTCCACTGACGACCGTTAGTCCTATTCTCAAGAGTTTTCTCCCCCTTGAGTCTCATCCCTACTGCACTACTTCGGAGAAAATGAAGAAGTGGATAGCGAAATTCTATCTCCTTGCTTATGCTGTCCCGAGATTACCTATCTCGAGCATGTATGGTTACATGGCCAATCCTGATGAGATCACCATTTACCGAGTGCAACTGAAGGCCTATCTTCAGTATCGTCCCCCACGCATGGTGTGTGAGTTCTGCAGGTTCCATAGGATTACCGTGAACCGACTTCCTCCAAACTCCTATTCTTATTTCAATGCCTTTCTTTACATGTATGGGGTCTTTAAGATAAGACCCCATTTTCTTTTCTTCATGCAATACTATAAGCTCCACCCAGTCCCAAAGGGTGGCTTTTACTTCTTGCTTCCTCGAGGATCCGAGAGCAAGAAGTTCAGCTTTACCTTCGGGACGAAGGACAGCTAGCGAGGGTGGAAAAAAAAGTTCTTTTTCCTGTAAATTCCCAAAAGTTGGTGCTACGTTTCGACCAGATGGGCTTCGGGGGTGTTGAAGACTGTTGTGGTTGACCCTCGGAAGCTGCTGACCTCTGGGTTAGCTGTGGATTTTGATGAGCTCGACAAACGCATTCAGGCCGTTGTGGATTGGGACTCCGAGGTCCCTCCACGTTCCTTATACCCCTTTCCCATTAAGTGGGACCTTATGTCCGAAGAGGTCCTTCGAGAACTGGGGGTAATCCAAGAGCATAAGTTCGACTTGAACCTGCGTGTGCCTGTTCTCCCAGGAAAGAAGGCGTGGTTGGTGATGCTTCTCCAGGCCGAGATTTCATACGAGGCTTTTGCCGAGAGTAAGTTGTCTCCCATGCTTTACTACCTATATTCCTTTTGGACTTACACTGATGTTTTTTCCTTTTGCAAAGATGCGTGATCAATTTGCGGAGTTCTATAAGTCCCTTTTTCTCGGTCAAGCCGAGAAGGGGGAGCAAACACGGAGGACGGCGTCTGCGAAGAGGAAGAAGACTACTAGGGGGCTGTCAAAGGAAAAAAAAGCCAAAGCGGACATCCTTCCCCCTCCCCCCAAAGACATCGTGAAGGTGCAGGATTAGTCGCCTGCCCAGTCTCCTGCCCACGCCGATCCACCTTTGGATCCTACCATCCTCGAGACACCTTTGATTCTGGATGCTACAACTAAGACTTCGGTCAAAGGTACTTCGACTTAGGAGCTCGAGGAGAGCCGAAGAAGAAAAGGCAAAAACATTCCCAATGAAGTCCGTGAGGCGGACGAGGTCGAGGATGCGGTCACCAAGGTTCCATTAGGTTTGTTCCTTAACCTTTCCTCTATTAATCTTGCTATTTTTGGTATCTTGGATATTGTAGATGAATGGCTAAGGGATGATGTATTAATGGAACTTCGGCGTGATCTTGCAGAGGAGATGACAACTGCTCCTTGGGTGAAGGCTTATGCCTGGAAGAGGGCCCTTCTGGATAGCCATATCCTGAAGGGCAAGGTACCGAGGGAGCCTTTCTAGTCTTTCCTGGAGGACATGAACTTGTTCTCTGAGGACAGCCAGTTAATGGCTGCCCAAATGGCGAAGGGTGTGCTGACGAATGCCACCTTTTAGTCGCTCACCGCCGAATGCCCGAACGAGGAGATCCTCACTGTGAGGATGAGCGAGCACGCCACCCAGGTAGATTTCTTCTTTCTTTCTTTGAGGACTTAAAAAAAATTTCTTCTGAGTTTTTGTTGCCCTTTGACCCTTACTCGGCGCTTTCTCTTCTGCAGCTCCTGGCGTACAATGGATATTTCCGAGCTTGGGAGCAAAGCAGACTGAGGTTCGCTCTCGGACCAAGGATTCTCTAAAGTGGGTGAAGGATTTTTGTGCCCAGTACGTCCTCAAGTACGGCGAATTGAACAAAATTGGCGAGGAGGACGTGGAGAATCTTCGGGCGGAGCTTCGGGAGATCAAAAAGGAGCTGTTTCTCGACTTTTCGGCCAAGGTTGAGGACCTCGGCGCAAAGTATGCCATTCTCTCTTTGGAGAACGATGCCCTTCGGAAAGAAAGGGCAGATGATGCTGAAAACCTTACGAAGGCGCTTGCTTTGAACACCGAGCTCCAAGCCGAGGTCGATCGGTTAAAGAAGGAGGCCAAGAAGAAGAAGATGAAGAAGCTCGAGAGTAAGGTTGCTGAGCTCACCTCCGAACTGGAGACTCTGAGTGCCGAGAAGGACCAGTTAGACCAGATGATGAAAGTATCTTATCAAGACGGTTTTTGTCTGGCCCGGCATCAACTCCTTTCTCGGCACCCTGAACTCGACCTCTCCTTCTTGGCTGCTTTGGATTTCCCCAAAGAGCCTAGGTGGACGGGGTTGATGTTGGAGTACCTCAACCTCCTGCCTGTTGTGCCCGCACCTTCGAATGCTCCTATCCAAAAAAAGGATGCCAACGTCGAGGAGGTATCAGACGCTCAAGCTCAGCAATATGCTTTTTCTTCTTTCTCTTTTTTTGTAGCCTACTCCTTTGTACTATTGCCCGGAGCTATGAATGAAAATTCTTTCAACGATTTAGCTAAGTTCCCATTCTTTTCTTTGGTCATCATTCTTCGAAAGCTTCTATGATTTTATGTACGTGTCTTCGGCCAACATCCACGTTCGAAATCATACCTTTGGGAAGCTTCGTACTGTTCTTCCCTTAGCAAAATTTTTTCAATATGTGGAACGTTTTCTCGTGACACAAGGAGTGACCATTTTCACTTTTCTGAACGTATTCCGCTGAGTCTTAGGCTTTGCTAAGGAGCTAGCACCTTCAGGAAACTTTTCAAAAGTCAATATGCTAGGAGCCCATTCTAGCAACGTGACCATATTCGGTTTATAAACCATATTCGGTTGACATGTATACTTTTTTTTACTAGCGATTTCGAAGAGGGCTAATCACAAGCTTTTCTTCAGAAAAAATGTCTAAGTATAGAATTTTTTCAAAGAATCTGAATGCCAAGTGTTTCTCAACTCTTCTCCTTCGGTGTCACCCAATTTGTAGACCCCTGGGTGGATTTCGTCGAGGACCAGATAAGTCCCGTCCCAGTTTGCCCGAAGTACCCTATCTGATGGCCTTCGCGGCTCAAATTCGGCCTTTCGGAGAATGAGGTGCACCTCTTGATTCCATTTTTCTTCACATGCAAGTTAGTAGCATCAGCTACTCTTTGTTGGAAAGCCTTCTTCCTGAGTTCGGCCATTTCCCAGTGTTCTTCGGTGAAGTCTAATTTTGCGCTCAAGCCAAGGTTGTTTCCTCCTTTGTCGAACACCTGTATTCTTACTGATGGCTATATGACCTCAATGGGAATAATGGCTTCTATACCGAACACGAGCGAGAAAGGAGTTTCTCCTGTGGCCCTTCGGGGAGTTGTGCGATAACTCCATAGTACACGTGGGAGTTCCCCTGGCCATTTCCCCTTTGCCTATTTTACCCTTTTCTTCAGGCCATATTTTATTGTCCTATTGGACACCTCGACCTACCCATTACTTTGAGTATGGGCTACCAGGGTGAAGTGTAGTTTTACTCCGAGGTTAGTCATGAATTATCGGAACCCTTTGTCAGTAAACTGGGTACCATTATCGGCCACTATTACCCTTGGTATGCCAAATCGGCATATGATGTTCTTCCAGATGAACTTCTGGGTATCCTTCACCGAGATCGATACCAAAGGCTCTGCTTCAATCCACTTAGTGAAGTAGTCTACTACAACTATGCAGAACTTCACCCCACCGGGGGCACTTGGGAGAGGTCCGATGAGGTCAATACCCCAGACGGCGAAAAGGCAAGGTTAATTTTCCGAAGTTATCTTCTTCGAGGGTAACCTCTGGATGTTGGCGTGTCTTTGGCAATTGTCACATTTTTTAACAAATTGCCTTGCATCCTTTCTTAGGGTAGGCCAAAAGTAACCTTGGTGAAGTAGTACTCTGGCAAGGGCATCTGTTCCTATGTGGGAACCACAGGCCCCCTCATGAACTTCTTCGAGCATTGTTCTGACATTCTCTTCACTTATGCACTTTTGCAATGGACTTGCATACCTTTGTCTGTATAGTTCCTCCTTGATGAGGAAGTATCTCCTAGAGCATTTTTGCACTTTTGCGGACTCGGCAGGGTCTTCGGGGAATGCCAAAGTTGCAAGGTATTTCTTGATGGAATCTTGCCATCCTTCTGCCAAGGTTGCTATGCACATTAGCTCTGTGCTGGGTTGACTCAGCACCTCGGTGGGTTCCTTGGACTTGGCCAAGGTGTTAGCTTCAGCATTATCTCCACGAGGCACGTTTTCTATATGTACCGAGTCAAACTCTTTAATGAGTTTATGGACGAGGTCATGATATTTTTCCAAGGTTGGATCCTTTGCAATGTAATCTCTTATCATTTTTCGGACTACTAGCTGTGAGTTGCTGTGGGCCTTAAGGTTTCTCACACCAACTTTTCTTGCCAGTTTTAATCCTGCTATGAGGGCCACATATTCGGCGATGTTATTGGTGACATCAAAAGCGAATTTGATGTCTTTGGTGGCTTCCATACCTTCGGGCCCCCGACGAACCACTCCAGCGCCTTGGTGTTCGAGGCCTGAGGCACCATCGACAAAAATTTTCCATTCTAGTTCAATCCTTATCAGGTCTTCTGAGGTAACTTCAGCGTTCTCAATTTCTGGAACTTCAGCAATGAAGTCTGCCAATGCTTGGGCTTTTAATACCCTTCTTGGCTCGTAAGTGATGTCATATTCTCCGAGCTCGATACACCATTTTGACAGCCTTCCCGAATGCTCTACCTTCTTCATTATGTCACAAAAAGGCAGGTTACTTCGGACAATGATGGCGTGTCCTTGAAAGTAGGGCCGTAGCCTCCTACCTGCGAGTACTAAGGCATAAATGGCTTTTTGGAGCAATGGGTACCTGACCTCGGCACCGTGCAGAGACTTGCTTAAATAATATATTGGCCACTGCCTCCCACCCTCTTCTTTCACTAAGACTAAACTCATAGCTTTTTCAGTGACGGCAAGGTAGAGGATGAGAGGCTCTCCTTTCCGAGGTTGCCAAAGTGTTGGCAGACGGGTTAGGTAGCTTTTAAGCTCATCCCAAGCTTTCTGACATTCTTGGTTCTGATAGCCAAAGGGCTACCGCCTCTATCTGGCCGAACTCCCTGCCGAAAGAACGGCCAGAAAACCTGACGCTGCCCGGGAAAAGGTGGGATTACACACCTCGGGAGCGAAGCCGAAGAACTCGAGCTCGGCACGCCAGGAAACTTGAGGATACTACTAACCCCCCGAGGTATTAAGCATATCGCCTTTGGAAAAGAGGCACCAGCTCTAGCGGGCCGAACATGATCTCTCCGAAGGCGGAACTCCTGAATATAGGAACCCCCGAACTACGAGCATGTTTCCCGAAGAGACATCGTCCGTACCTGAAGACGACTTCGCCCGGGGATCTCGGGAGTACGGCAGGAACATTTAAGGAGCCTCTGACATGTCGTGCACTAACACTACAGACCGCCCCAAACGGCGGTCTGACACGCTGACACCATTCAGGTCACGTCACTGCCTGTCTTGGTTCAGGGCTCAAGGAGACTGCCACCGGCTACTTGTCCCCTACGTCCAGAAATTCAGAGAACATCTGACCGAACACGTGTCACGATCTGAACGGGCTAGACATTCCTATAAACACCAGGAAACAAGCCTTGGCAGGGGGACACAGACAATTTGACTCTCCCTCTCTGAGAAAGCACTACCAGGTGAGTCCACTAAGCCTCTTAGTGCTATTTCTTCCACTTTCTTTCAACATTACTGACTTGGGCGTCGGAGGCTCCTCCCCGGAACAACACCCCGGGGACCTCCTGACCCACTTTTTCTGAGTTTCTTAGGCGCACTTCCGTCGTCGATCTGGCGTCTAGGCGTTCTTCCTCGCAGGAAGTCCCTCCACCATTCAACATGACCCTCAACGATGAAGCCACCGGGCATCAGGTTCCAAGGGTGCTCCTTGGTTCCGGAGTTGCCTTCGCTTTTGGTTGCTTTGGAGAGCACCTTGGAGAATGGTCAACATCGGTCGCCATACCTGGAAATGAGTCTACTAAGGGAAGTGATTCTTTCAATAAGCCTTTGTATATCTTTAGTGGTTGTAGGTGTTCGGAATCCTAACAAGGCTTTGACTTTTTTGGGGTTGGCGTCTGTTCCCCTTTCTGACACCATGAACCTGAGGAACTTACCTGCGCTCACTCCAAACACGCACTTCTCGGGGTTAAGGCGAATGCCGAACTCTCAAAGTCGTTGGAAGGTTTCGTCTAAGTCCAAGATATGATTACTAGGCATTCTGCTCTTAACTATCATATCATCAACATATGCTTCTATGTTCCTCCTAATCTAGGAGTCGAACACTTTATTCATCAACCTCTGATAGGTAGCCCTTGCGTTCTTAAGCCCCAAGGGCATTCTGACGTAGCAATAGGCACCAACTTCGGTGATGAAGGCGGTTTTTTCTTCATCTTCGGGGTTCATCGGAATTTGATGATACCCGCTGAAGGCATCGAGGAAACTGAGAAGAACGTATTCAACAGTTGAATCCACCAATTGGTCTATAGCTGGCAAAGGGTAGGAGTCCTTTGGACAGGCATCATTCAGGTTCCGAAAATTGATGCACATTCAGAGCTTTTCACTCCCTTCTTTTATGGTGATAACCATGTTGTTAAGCCATTCGGGGTATTTAACTTCTCTTATTACCCCTACCTCAATTAGGCGCTTAACTTCAATTTTAATGAAAGAGTTCTTATGAGCCGATAGGTTTTATTTTTTCTGCCGAACCGGCCTTACGTCAGGGCTACTTTGAGACTAGGGTGGATTATGCCGAGGTCGACCCCAGGCATGTCTTTTAGAGAGTAGGCGAATAGATCTTTGTTCATTAACAAGAAATACACAAGCGTATCTTTGTCACCCTTGGCCAATTTTTTCCCCGCTCGGGTGTTCCGGCCGTGGACCAGCTCTACATCTTCTATTTCTACTTTTTCCAACTCCTCTACTCCCTCTTTTGCTGTCTCTTCGCTTATCATTACAGCTCCTTTAGTAGCCAAAGTCTATACTTGGACCTTTGCCGGGCTTTGTCTAGCCTTGGTTAAGACCTTTCTGACCTCGGATTGGTTAATGAAGATCTCTGCATCTCCTTCTTTAATTGTGAATGTGACTATTAAGTACTTTACATCCGGGCGGATGTGGAGATTACCTTGAGTTTGCCTTCCGAGGATGGTGTTGTATGATGAGGGAATATTAATGACGATGAACCTCATCATAATGAAGGCGAACAGTTCCTCTTGACTCTGAGGCGAGGTCCCTTTCAGCATTAAGGGCAGATCGATGTATCCAAGGACGGGGAGCTCAAATGGCCCAACCCCCAAGGTGGGGGAATTGACTGTGTTGAGGTCACCTTTTAAAATGCCTAAGTTTGGCAGTAGGTGCGAGAAGATGACGCCGGTGTTGCAGTCGTTGTCCAGAAGTACTCTTTTGACGTCCCAACTCCCTATCCTTGCCATGACAAGGAGTGGGTCATCGTGGGGGAACTTCACAGTGGACCCGTATTTGCAAACAAGCTTGTTCAGCGAGTTCCCATACTCAATTATGGAGATTTCTCTTATCTTTCTTTTCCTATCAGCTAAGGGTATCCTTGTAGTTATGGTTTGGATGACCCCTGCTGATGGTGGCGGATTCTTTCTAGGACTTCGATCACAACATCTGTCAGAATCATAGTCCTCCTCATCTCCCATTCTTTGTTCTTCCTTTCTCCCCTTCGGAGAAGGCACTTGCAAGTATCGGCGAAGTTGGCCTTGCTTTATCAGAGACTCGATGTACTTCCTCAGCTGGAAGCAGTCTTCGGTGTGATGGCCATGATCTCGGTAAAATTGGAAGAACTTCTTCATGTTCTTCTTGTTTTTCGAAGTCATGGCCTTTGGCCTTGGAACTATAGTCCCTTGCCTTTCTAAGGCCATGAGAATGCTGGCCCTCGTGGCGTTCAAGGGAGTGAACGTCATTGGCCTTTTACCCTTTTGTTTTCGGGGCCTTCCTCCAACCTCATTCTGGTAACGAGGTTGGTGGCTTGGTCCTTCGGGTCGAGGGTGTTCCACCTTTGGTCCTTCCATTCTGAGTTCTTCGGCCATCATGTGCTGTTCGGCCATTCGGTAGAACTCCCCGAGGGTGTTTGGGGAGTCCTTGGAGAACACATAAAAGAGCTAGGAGTCTCTCTGAAGTCCTCTTATCATTGCCAAGATGTGAATCTTGGGCCGAAAGTCAGGCATGCTTAGTGCTTCTCGGTTGAACCTTTCGATGTAGTCGCGAATGGTTTCCCCACTTCGCTGTGCAATGTCGAACATCTGCACCGGCATCTTGGTCGTTTGGCCTGCTACCAATGAACTATTGGGTGAATGCAGTAGACAGCTCCTGGAAACTCAGCATGGTTTTGTGGGCCAGGGAGCTATACCTTGCCATTGCTGGACCATAGAGGGTCACCTCAAAACACTTGCAGAGGGTTGCGTCATCTGCGCCGTGGAGCACCATGCTTCACTTGTACTTTGTCAGGTGCGCCTGGGGGTCACTACGCCCATCATAGGTTTCCAAGCGTGGCACCTTGAAGTCACTAGGCATGGGCACCTCCACCACATCCCATACAAAGGGTGACTCTTCTCTGGTATAAGCGTCAGACAATCTTGACCAAACTGATTTTTGGGAGATCTGCCTCTCAACCTTTTCCAGTCTTCCAAGGATATTCTCCATGAGGGTAGCTGTGTTTGCTTCCCCTTGCTGCCTAGTAGTCCCTGGTAATGGTGAACTTATTCTCCTCGGAGAGTGACATCGGCGGTGAGGAGACTGGGACCTTCGATACGGGGATGGACTCCGCCGACAGGAGGTCCTAGTTTCTTTTGGGGCCCTTTCTCTGGTGGCTCATGCCCTAGGGGGCACGTCCTCCATTGAAGATGCGTCATGAGAACCCTCACTCTTGGAACTCTGGTGGGTGGACCTCGGGCTTCTCTCTCGGCTCGTTGCTGAGGGGGAGGCCCTTCGAACTCAAGGAGGCTAGGGCCACCTTTGGTCGAGTTGCTGAGTCATTTCAGAGATGATGGAGCGCTGGAAGTTTCGTAACAAGCCTAACGTCACTATTAGAGGGCGGTCATCCTCCGGCGTAGAAGTCTCTACAGTGGGCTGCTTGGTCACCGGTTGAGCCTCTAGCCAGAGGGGGACTTTGGGAGCCCCTTGTCTTTGGTACGCCGAGTCTCTACAACGGCGACCTGGGAAGGGTTTCCCATAGACGGCGCCAAATGATGCCATTCCGCATCTTCGTTGTGCTACATGATGAGCTTGGAGCAGGAACTTCCAGTGAAGGAACGCCTGGATGAGGGGCCTCTGGTGGGAGAAGGACTACAAGGATTCAGAAAAGCAAGGGTTAGGAGCTCCCTGGAGTATTTTCCGTGGGAGAAGCCTCCGATGCCTAAGTCAATACTTTGTGAGGGTAAAGAAAGGGAATAGTAAGCAGAGTATAGCAAGAATTCCTGGTTACCTCTTATTGGTCCTTATGAAACCATTGTGCAAGTATTTATATGAGGGCACAGGGAGAAGGCCATTTGACATAGCCTGCTGAGATGGTGACATGTGTTCGGCCCGATTTAGTCCGTACCTCTGCAGAGGGCTCCTCCAACTAGCCTTAGGCCGTTCTGACCAAGGGTACCAGCGGGGGTGCTGTGACAGGGGTGCCCGTGTCAAGGGCATGTGTAAGGATTTTGTGTCAAAGGCTTCTCAGCCATTTTTTCATGTCCATGTGGCCTTTTTGGGGGACCGAACTCCTTCAGAGTATAAAGCTCATTCGGATAGGTGAGCTCCTTCGGAAGGAGGTCCCTTGTTTATACGAGGCATTTTCGGTTGGGCTCTCCTGATGTCAGGCTTGGGTATCTGATGATGGCACTTCATGAGCGCGCTCCGAGGGTGGCCCAAAGAGTATCTGAGGGTGGTTTTGGGCACATGAGGTCGGCGTGAGGTCACCCTCGGGAAGGGTGGTGACCCCTTCTGACCGAAGTTGGTCCCATGGGTTTCCTGAGGGTAGCGCCTATCTGGCTTGTCCGAGGGTGCTGAGGCCCTCTCTTTGTTGGGGTTTTGTCATCTCTGTTTCGACCGAAGGTGGTGCACACATGCGAAGTCCTTCAGGGGGTGATAGCCCTTCAGCTATCATATAGAATATATGAAATCTATTGCGGGCCCAATGTAGTCTAAGGGTCTAATATATGCGCATATACCTAGGTCCTTTGGGATGCCTCTTCATCCTTGTCTTCCTCATGGGGTGTCACTTATGCCTAGTGGGTTCTGGCCACTAACTCACTCCTAGTAAGCCTTAGCATACTAACTAATGCAATAATGTAGCCTTCCATTGGTTATTGTGCAGCTGAACATGGTGGATGCTCCTTGCTTGCACTGTAAGAAATCCACTAGGTGGACTAGGCCTCCACATAGTGCCTCAAGTCCTCAGACTGGACTAGGTCACTTGTGTACTAAGCCTCCACCCATTTAACCTACAAATGATGCACTAGGCTTTCACTTATGCCTCAAGGCACAGCTTAGCTAGGCAACAAGTGCACTAAGTCTTCATCCATGGTGCTCCACTATTCACCATTACTTGGTTCAAACTATTATGGTAAGACTTGCTATGGATGGACTCAATATGTATACACTAATGTTTCTCATTCGTGTCCCAATCTTTAAGTCTTCAACTAGACCACCAATGGCACTAAACCCCCTTGTCCTTCCTAATGGCTCTATTATAGTACATGAAACATCTTCCAACTTATCTTCCAGCAAGCTTTCTTTACACTCAAGAAGGCTTCATTAACTACCTGGTGCTTTAAGGAGCCATGGGAGGTACTAAGGCACCACTAGGCACCTTCCGCCCCAAGTCCCCTAAGGCACTCTTAAGCCCCTTCATTTGGAAATAATTCAAAAATAATATGGGTAGAATTTCACATTGTTGATAGCATATAATTGTAGCTCTTCCTCTTAGCTTTACGTGGTGGTGGCCGGCAGCAATTTCATCATACGACATGGTAGGAGTGAGGGTGACTCCCGGTGGAGGAGAGCGCCTGAGGAGGAGATTTCCAAGGGAAGGGTACCTGAAATGTTTGGAAGACAGAGGTTAGGAGGTCCCCGGGGTGTGTTTCCGGGGATGAGCCTCCAATGCCCAAGTCAGTACTCCGGAGATATGGAGGTGATAGAGAGTGGAGAAGTATGGCCTCTAGTGCTCTGTTACTTTACTTGGGGTGTTTACCGAGTATCTCCAGAGGAATGAACAGTAGTAGTTCTCCTCATGTGGCCATCCCAGATCGTGACACGTGTTTACCCGACAGTGGCGTACTAGGGTGTCCCTGCAAGCGGCGTGTCAGAACGTGTCTAGGAGCGGCGTGTCAGGGATGTGTCAGAGGCTCCTTAATTACTCCTGTCATACGTTTCAAGGTTACTCTAGTATGACAGGAGTATGTTTCCCGAGGGTGGTCTATCTCAGGGATACCCTCACCTATATGTTTCCCGAGGGTGGTCTATCTCAGGGATACCCTCACCTCCGAGGATGGTTTAATCATCCCCCCGAGGTCGGATTAGGGAGGTCGAACATCCTTCTTCCGTGGCAGGTATCTTCTCTGCCGAGGTTAGTACTTTTCCGAGTCGAGGGGTCCGGAAGGTGATGGGCACTTCGGCTATCACATGCCCCTCCCGTGAAGTCAAAGCGGAGACTTCAGCTTTACGCTTTCGGGAAGGCTTTTTCGTCAAATTTGCGGTTGGAACTCCACTCAAGGAATTGCTCCTCTCCAGAAGGCGTTCCTTCATAGCCGAGGTACCCTTCCCTAGTTCCCTCAGTGACCTCGGGATGTGTGCAACTTTTTTTTTTTCACTTTTTTCGCTACGGGGTTGTGAATCATCGTGTCCTTTGGTCAGTCATGCCAGTTATGGATAAGCGTGCCTGGGTTTTCGCGATGTCAGAGGGGCGTGCCCTAGTTCTTCGCGTTGGATGACACGTGGCCACTAGTGGATGGCGAAATAGTTACGCTGGTCACAGTAACTGCGTCTCTTCGCCTTTGAGAAGTAATAATGAGGCCATTGCGTCTTCGAGGGATAATAATGACGACGCTTCGCTTACCTTCTTCGGTCTATATATGCACCTCTCGCCTCATCTTTGCCTCACTCTTTGCTTCAGCTCTCATCTACTCTAAAGCCTTCTCTTGTCTTTTTCCTTTTTCTGTCAACGATTTCTACGGCAGAGCGATTTCCGGCATCTTGTACGACGGCGTCCAGGAACTCCAACTTCGGCAAAGCTTTTGGTGGGTGTTCCCCTTTGTAGTTTTCTCTTTTTTTCTTCCGAGGTTATTTTTTCGAAGTCTTCTTGTTTCCTTCCTCTATTTTTGCCGAGGTCGTCCTTCTTTTTTCTGGAAAATGTCAAATCCCACCCCGTTGATGACTATCCGGCCTCTCCCTGAAAGCTTTCTTCCTCTCGAATCTCACCCTTGTTCTACCACTTTAGAAAAGATGACAAAGTGGGTGGCCAAATATTACCTTCATTCTTACATCGTCCCGAAGTTACCTATCCCGGGTTCGTATGGTTATTCGGCTTTCTCGGGTGAGGTTACCGTTTACCGTGCTCAGCTTAAAGCTGGTCTTCGGTATCCTCCCAATCGGATGATATGCAAATTTTGCAAATCCCATGGGATTGCCGTGAACCAACTCCCCCCAAATTCTTACTCTTACTTCAATTCCTTCCTCTGCATGTGTAGGGTGTTTAAGATAAGCCCCTACTTTCTTTTCTTCATGCAGTATTACAAACTTCACCCCGTCCCGAAGGGCGGCTTTTACTTCCTGCTTCCCCGAGTGTCCGGAAGTAAAAAATTTACCTTCACCTTCGACAACAAGGACAGCTGGTGAGGGTGGCAAAAGAAGTTTTTCTTCCTGCCGGTCCCCGAGCTTTGGAGCCACGTGCCGATCAGATGGGCTTTGGGGACCCTGAAGATTGACGTCGTTGACCCCCGGAAGCTCCTAACTTTGGAGCTGTTTGCCGAGTTCGATAAGTTTGATAGGCTTATCCGGGCTGTGGCAAACTGGGACCCCGAAGTCCCTCTGCGTTCATTCTACCCTTTTCCCATCAAGTGGGACCTCATGACCGAGGAGGTCCTTCGGGAACTTGGGGTGGTGAATGCACACAAGAGTGACCCCGGCATGCCTGTGCTCGTTCTTCTGGGGAAGAAAGCTTGGATAGTCATGCTCCTTCGGGGGGAAATTTCATATGAGGCTTTTGCCGAGAGTAAGTCACTTTTCAGGGCTTGATATCTGTTTTCATTTTGGACTTACACTGATATTTTGTCCTTTTGCAGAGATGGGCAATCAATCCGCTGACTTCTATAAGTCGCTCTTCCTTGGCCAGGCGGAGAGGGGGGAGCAAAACGCGCAAGAAGGCGCCTGCCAAGAGGAAGAAAATGGCCGGCGGACCTTCTAGGTCCAAGAAAGCTAAGGTTGCCACTCCTCCTCCCCTCGAAGATGTGGTTAAGGTGGAAGCTCGGTCCCCTACCCAACCTCCGAGCCCCATGGATCCTCCCTCGAATCCCTCCTTCCCCGGGGCAGGACTAAGCCCCGTTCTTACTATCGAGACTTGGGCCGAGCGGAGGTTTGCTCAGGAGCTCGAGGAGAGCAGAAGGAGGAAGGGGAAGCATGTTCCTAGCGAAGTCCGAGAGGGCGAGTCTGAGGATGACTTCGCCGAAGTTCCACCAGGTTGGTTCCTTAGCCATTCCTCTGCAAGCCTTAGTATTTTTCCCATCTATGATTTTTTAGATGAATGGCTAAGGGATGATGTACTGACAGAACTTCGGCGTGAGATTGCAGAGGACATGTCTACTGCTCCCTGGATGGAGACTCACGCTCGTCGGAGGACTCTTCGGGACAGGAGGATCCCGCAAGATAAGGTGCCGAGAGAGCCCTTCTGGACGTTCACAGAGGGCATGAACTTGTTTTCTGAGGATAGCCAGCTGATGGCTCCCTACATGGCGACGGGGGTGATGACCAATGCCACCTTCCAGTCGCTTGTCACCGAGTGCCCTAATGAAGAGATCCTCATGGCAAGGATGACCGAGCATGCTGCCCAGGTGGTTCTCTCTTCTCTTTTTTTACTTAGAAAATTTTCTTCTAAGTTTTTATCTCCTCCTGATACTTATTCGGGGCTCTTCTTTCCTGCAGCTTTTGTCATATAGCGGATACTTCCATGCTTGGGCCACAAAGCAAACGGAGTCCCGTTCTCGATCCGAAGATTCTCTCCGCAAGATGAAGGAGTTCTGCGCCAAATATGTCCTCAAATACGGCGAGTTGAACAAGATTGCAAAGGAGGACATTATGAATCTTCGGGCCGAGCTCGCGACTAGCAAGTAGGAGCTTCTTCTTGATTTTTCAGCCAAGGTCGAGGACCTCGGCTCAAAGTGTGCCGCTCTCTCTTCGGAGAATGAGGCCCTTCGGAAGGAGAACGCTGAAGATAGCAAGAACCTTACGAAGGCGCTCGCTTTGAACTCCGAGCTCCACGCCGAGGTTGATTCGTTGAAGAAGAAGGAGACTAAGAGCAAAAAGAAGAAGAAGCTAGAGGAGAAGATTGATGCACTTAAGGCCAAGCTGGAGGAGAAGATTGATGCGCTTAAGGCCAAGTGCCGAGAAGGATCAGACTAAGCAAATGTCAAAGGTGTCTTACCAAGACGGCTTCTACTTGGCGCGGCACCAGGTCCTTGCATGGCACCCTGAGCTTGACCTCTCTTATTTGTCTACCCTAGACTTCCCCAAAAAGCCCAAGGGCACCATGGTCTAAGATCGAGTTTCTCAATCTCCCTCCGGCTGGGCCTGTGCCTCCGACTGAGCCATCGAAAGATGATAATGCTGAAGAGACACCGGATGCCCCTGCTCGGCCATAGGCTTATTCTTTCTTTCTTGTACTCCTGCTGCTCTGCACTTTTTTGCCTTAAGATTTTTAATGAAGATTTTTTCTCCAATCTCCATTCCTTCTTCCGAATGCAAGTCATCAGAGGTTAGTGTAGTTCTAAGTATGCATCTTTCGCGGACGCCTGCGCCTATATTTTTTGAAAGAATCATTTCAGACTTTTTCCGTATTCTGCCGAGTTTTTAGGCTCTATGAAGGAGTTTGTTCCAAAAGGAAAACCATTAAGGAACATTTCTCCAGTAACGCCGCCATATTCAGCATGTATTTTCATTGATGACTTCGGGGAAGAGTAGTTACAAGTTTTCTTTGAAAAAATGTCTAAGTATAGAATTTTTTCAGAGAGACTGAATGCCAAGTATTTTTCAACTCTACTCCCTCGGTATCACCCAATTTGTAGACCCCTAGGCGAACTTCATCGAGGACCAAATAAAGTCCACTCCAGTTTGCCCGAAGTACCCCTTCTGATGGCCTTCGTGGCTCAAATTCGGCCTTTCGGAGAATAAGGTCTCCTTTTTTTTATCTCTTTTCCTCTTATGTGTAAGTTAGCAGCGTGAGCCATTCTTTGTTGGAAAGCCTTTCTTCATAGTTCGGCCATTTCACGGTGCTCCTCGGCGAGGTCTAGTTTTGTCCTCAAGCCAAGATCATTTCCTCCCTCATCGAACACTTGTATTCTTACCGAAGGCTCTATGACCTCAATGGGGATAATGGCCTCTATCCCGTACACGAGCGAGAAGGGAGTTTCCCCCGTAGCTCTTCGGGGGGTCGTACGGTAGCTCCACAGCACACTCGGGAGCTCTCCTGGCCATTTCCCCTTTGCCTCCTTTAGTCTTTTCTTCAAGCCATCCTTTATTGTCCTGTTGGATACTTCGACTTGCCCGTTACTTTGAGGGTGGGCTACTGGAGCAAAATGCATTCTTATGCCGAGGTTAGCCATGAATTTCTAGAATCCTCTATCCGTAAACTGAGTTTTATTGTCGGGCACTATTACCCTCGGTATGCCAAATCGGCATATGATGTTCTTCCATCCAAACTTTTGGGTATCATTTGTCGAGATTGATGCCAGTGGTTCTGCTTCTATCCACTTAGTGAAGTAGTCCACTACGACAATGTAGAACTTTACCCCACCAGGAGCGTTTGGGAGAGGTCCGATGAGATCAATACCCCATATGGCGAAGGGGCAAGGATAATCTGCTGAGTTTATTCTTTCCGAAGGTAGCTTTTGGATGTTGGCATGTGATAGCCGAAGGGCTATCGCCTCCCTCACTACATACTTCCTGCCAAAAATGTGGCCGGGAAACCTGGCGTCATCCGAAGGAAGCGCTAACACTGACCTCGAGGAGCGAAGTCGAATGCCTTGAACTCAGGACTTTGGCAAAAACGTCAGCAATTTCAAAGATGTTGCCGACTCCCCCGGAGGACTAAATGGATCGTCTTCGGAGAGAAAGAACCAGCTATTACAAGCAGGAGAGACTCTCCGCGAAGGCGGAACCCCTGAACCAGGGAAATCCCCGAACTACGGGCATAATTCCCAAAGAAGGGCATCCGCACCAAAGGACGGCCTCGCCCAGAGGACCTCGGGAGTACGGCATGAGCATTTAAGGAACATCTGACATGTCGCCCACAGGTGTTACACGCCGCCTCAAACGGCGGTCTGACGTGCCATCATTGTTCGAGTCTTGTCACAACCTGTCTCCGTCCAAGACTCAAAGGGCCTATAAACGGCTACTTGTCCCCTTCGCCCGAAGGTACATAAAGCATCCGACCGAACACGTGTCCTGATCTGAACGGGCTGGGCATTCCTATAAATACAAGGAAACAGGCCCTAGCAAATCCATCGGACCCTCTCTCCCTGAAAAAAAAACAAGCAGGCAAGGCCCTTTAACCTCTTAGTGCTGCTCCTCTATCTTCCCTCAGGACACTGACTTGGGCATCGGAGGCTCCTCCCCGAAAAAATACTCCGGGGACCTCCTAACCTTTTTTTCTGAGCATTTCAGGCACGCTTCTCTGGGAAACCTTTGCTTCATATGTTCTTCCCTTCAGGAAGTCCCTCCCGAAGTCATAATGTCACCCGACGGAGATGCTGCTGGGCATCATTTAGCACCGTCTGTGGGAACTCACTCTCAGGTCACCATCGTTGAAACTCGGCGTTCAAAGGACAAGGGACTTCCTAAGTCCTCGTTCGCGCCTGAGGCTCAACCGGCTACCGAGCAAACCCTTCCAGGGACTTCCTCGCCTGAGGAGGAGCCTCCTCTAGTCATAACTATGAGTTTTTTGTGCGACTTTCAGCGCTCTATTGTGGCTGAAATGACACAGCAAATAGACCGAAGGTGGCCGCAACCAACTCAAGGCCAAAGGCCTTCATCGCTAGCACGCCCTCGGGAGAAAAGCCCTAAACCAACCTACCGTAGTTCGGGAAGTGGGGATCCGCGCGAGGAGTCTTAGATGGAAAACATGCTCCTCAAGACACGACCTACGGGACAAACTGGGTCCAAGCAACCTATAGTCCCGCAACAAAGGAGCTCATCACCTGAGGCGAAGTCCCCATCCCCTCGGTGCCGGAGTCACTCCCCGAAGAAACGCCGACAATCTCCCTTCCCAGAAGCCTACAAGCATCAGGAGGAAGAGCCTAGTGCCACGTTCCTTGTCGAGAAGATATTAGCAAGGTTGGAAAGAGTGGAAAAGTAGGTAGCTCGCAAACCGGTCTAGGCAAGGCTGTCTGAAACTTTCTGTGGGGATGAGTCGCCATTCACCCGAGCAATAGTTTCGGCAGCCATGCCAGGTGACTTTCGGGTGCCTCGGCTGGAAACCTATGATGGCCGAACTGATCCACAGGCCCATCTAACAAAATACAAACGCAGCATGATGATGCACAGTGCTGCTGACGCTACCTTGTGCAAATGCTTTGAGGTCACCCTCACAAGACCAGCAACAGCATGGTACAATTCGTTGGCTCCAGCAACCATCAAGGAGTTCCAGGAGTTATCTACGGCCTTTACACAACAATTCATTGGAAGTCGACTGACGGCGAAGATGCCTGTCCAGATGTTCGACATAGCGCAGAAGAACGGAGAAACCATCCGCGACTATGTCGAAAGATTTAACAGAGAAGCCTTAAGTGTTCCAGACTTTCGCCCTGAAATACACATTCTCGCCATGACACGGGGCCTTCGAAGGGACTCACAGCTGTTCTACGAATTTTCCAAGGATCCTCCAGACACGTTTGGCGAATTCTACCGAAGGGCCGAGCAGCACATGACGGCCGAAGAGTTAAGGATGGGTGGACCGAAGTCCGATCACATCCGCGCCGAAGGGTCCAGCCAGCCAATGCGGTATTCAACTGACCAGGCGGGACGACCTCAAAGAATTAGGGGAACGAAACCCCCAAACTTCACACCCCTAAACACCACGAGGACCAACATCCTCATGACAATGGAAAGACAAGGGACCCAGATTCAGCGGCCAAGGGCCATGACCACAGATAATAAAAAGAACATGAAGAAGTTCTGCCAGTTTCACCCCGACCACGGCCACGACACCGAAGACTGTTTTCAATTGAAAAAATACATAGAGTCGCTGATAAAACAAGGCCAACTTCGCCGATATCTGCGAATACCTTCCCCAAAAGGGAGAAAAGAGGAAGAAGGAAGGGCAGATGACGAGGACTACGACTCCGACAGATGAAGGAATAGAAGTCCGAAGAGGCGTCCTCCACCTTCGGCGGGAATAATACAAACAATTACGACAAGACTCCCATCCTCGGAAAGAAAGAGGAAGGCCAGAGAAATATCAGTGATGGAATATCAGAGTCCGACGAAAAAGCTGGCCCGCAAGGATGGTTCCACTTTCATCTTCCCCCATGACGATCCGCTTTTGGTCATGGCGAGGATAGGAAACTGGGACGTCAAGAGAGTGTTGCTTGACGATGGATCAAACGCTGACGTCCTCTTTTCACATCTGCTGCCGAACTTGGGCATACCCAACAGCGATCTTAAGCCCGTCACTTCACCTACTTTCAGGGTAGGACTGTCCGAGCTGCCCGTCCTTGGATGGATCGATCTTCCCCTAATGATGAAAGGGACTTCGGTAGACGGGACAACTGAATTATTCGCCTCCACAATGACAAGGTTTATTGTCATGGATGTTCCTTCATCATACAATGCCATCCTTGGGAGGCAAACACAAGGAAATATGCACATTCGCCCTGATGTAAAATACTTAACTGTCACTTTTCCCACCAAGGATGGAGACGCTGAAATCTTCGTTGATCAAGGCGAAGTAAGGAAAGTGTTTGTCAAGGCACGAAAAGCTCCAGTAAACAACTTCACGCAAATGGTAGAAGCAGAGACTTTACCAGGTGGAAAACCAAAAAAGGGCGAGGCAGAAGATCCCTCGAAAGTAGCAATGGAAGAGGTAGAACTTCTCCCAGGCCATAGTACCCGAATAGGGAAAAACTTGGCCGAAAGAGACAAGAAAAAACTTGTATCCTTTCTACTGATGAATAAAGACCTGTTTGCCTACACGCTGAAAGATATGCCGGGGGTAGACCCTTGCATAATACAGCAGAGCCTTAAAGTAAGTCCGGAAGCAGAACCTATCCGGAAAAAGAAACGGGGCATCTCAGTCCATAAAAATAACTTCATTAAAACCGAAGTCCAGCGCTTACTAGACGCAGAAGTAATCAGGGAAGTCAAGTACCCCGAATGGTTGAGCAACGTGGTTATCGCCACAAAAGAAGGGAGCAGTAAGCTCCGAATGTGCATCGACTTCAGAAACTTGAATGATGCTTGCCCAAAACACTCATACCCTCTCCCACCAATAAACCAATTGGTGGATTCGACTGCCGAATACGGACTCCTAAGTTTCCTAGACTCCTTCAGTGGGTATCATCAAATAAGAATGAACCCCGAAGATAAGCAGAAGACTGCCTTTATCACGGAAGGTGGAACGTATTGTTACATCAGGATGCCCTTCGGGCTCAAAAATGCAGGAGCCACCTACCAGAGGTTGATGAGCAAGGTCTTTAGCAACCAAATAGGGAGGAATATGAAAGTCTATGTCGACGACATGATAGTCAAGAGCAAACTGCCTACTGACCACGTCGCAGATCTAAAGGAAACTTTCCACCAGCTCAGAACCTTCGGGATCCGCCTTAACCCCGAAAAGTGCATCTTCGACGTAACCTCGGGAAAATTTCTTGGATACATGGTATCTGATGCCCCGAGGCATTTTCGTTTGTTGTCATGTTGACAGGTGGGGAGACTTCCTGAGGAGGCGAGCGCCTGGAGCTCTGGTTTCCCAGCTGAGTGTGCCTGAAAAGCTCAAAAAAGAGGTTAGGAGGTCCCCGGTTTGCTTTTCCGGGGAGGACCCTCCGACGCCCAAGTCAGTTTTCTGAGTGAAAGTGGAGGAAGAACACTAAGGGATCAAGTGTCTTGCCTGTTTTGTGTTTTCTCAGAGGGAGGAAAATGCCCATCCTTTGCCCAGTCCCATTTCCTAGTATTTATAGGAGTAGCTGGTCCGTTCAGATCATGACACGTGTTCGGTCGGATTTGATCTGTACTTTTGGACCTAGGGGACAGGCAGCCGTTTGCAGCCTCCTTTAGCCCTGGACCCGGACAGGTTGTGTCAGGACTGGGGCGGCTGCGGCGTGTCAGTTCGCCGTTCTGATGTGACGTGTAGGGCTTGTGGGCGACATGTCAGAGGCTCCTTAAATGCTCATATCGTACTCCCGAGGTCCCCTGGGCGAGGTCGCCCTTCGGTGCGTGCACCCTCTTCGGATTCTATCCGTCTTTTGGTGTGAGCACCTCCTTCGGGATCTATCCCATAGTTCTGGGAGTTCCCTTGATGAACACCTTCTTCGGGACTTATACCCATAGTCCGGTGATTCCCTTGTTCAGGTGTTTCTTGTTCGGGGAAGATCCTCTTCGGGGCTTCTGCCTTCGGGGAGATTCTTCCTTGCTTCAGAGAGATGGCTTTCTTACCCGAAGACGGTCAGTTTGGCCCCTCGATGGAGACGGTGTTATCCTTGGAATTCCTGACGAGCTAACCGAAGTCTCGAGCTCATAGTGTTTGACTTCGCACCTTCCGTGGTCAGTAAAAAGATCCTCTCTTGGGTGACGTCAGACTCCTCGGCCAATATTCTGGCAGGGAGTTACTACCGAGGAGGCAATAGCCTTTGGCTATCACAGGCCCCCCTCCGAAAAGCCGAAGTGAGAAACTTCGGTTCATCGGTTTTCGGGTCCTGTGGTTGTGATATCTGCGCCGAAGATGCCTTCTTCTGCCTGAAGCGATGGGCAGCCCTTTTTGCGTCCTCGAGGCGCGAGAAGATAGGCTGTCCCTGTGCCGAAGATACACCTTCTGCCCGAAGTCACAGGCTGTCTCTTGGTGTCCTCGTGGCGAGGGAAAATAGGATAACCTTGTACCGAAGATAGACCTTTTGCCCGAAGTCACAGGCTGTCTTTTGGTGTCTTCGAGGTAACCTACTTTTTTGCCTTTATAGGTCTGCTCATGCGTCGCGTCCTGTGTCCAGCAGAGTCAGTCTAGGGCGGCGCCTCTAGACCAAATGGTGTCAGAGGGCGTGCTCGACGTGATGGACGACACGTGGCACGTTTGCTGCGCGATGACCGACACATGGCACACTATTATTGGGTGGGAATGCACTGAGTACGGCAGGCGCGACTTTTCAGGCGCATTTAGCAGTTATGGCGACGCTTCGCCTTCCGAGGGGTACTAATGACGACGGTTCACCTGGCCTTCTCGGCCTATATATACCAGCCCTGTCATAACCCTCTTTTTGCTTCTGCTTTTGCTTTCTTCTGCCTTCTAATTCTCTCCCGATTTTCCGCGGCGGTTCTCCTTTTTCAGGCGTTTTTCCGACCACTTTTCACGACGGCTTCCAGAAATCCAGATTCCGGCAAGACCTTTGGTGGGTTTTAGTCCTTTTGCTTTTTTCAAAGCTTCTTCTTTGTTTTTCCCGAACTCGTTTTCCTTGTTTTTCCTGAACTCATTTTCCTTGTTTTTCCTGAACTCGTTTTCATCATGCCTGTTCCCGAGAGTTGGCAACCTCTTCTTTCTCACCCCTGCTGCACTACTCCGGCAAAACTAGCGAAGTGGAAGAAAAAGTTTTTCTTACCCTCTTACTCTGTGACGAGGTTGCCCCGTCCTGACCAATTTCCTTTCTCCAACCGAAGTGATGAAATCACCGTTTTCCGAGCCCAACTGAAGGCCGGACTTCGGTATCCCCCCCCGGAGATGGTTAGCGCGTTCTGCGACTTCCATGGCATTGCCGTTAACCAGCTCCCACCGAACTCGTACTGTTATTTTAACGCCTTCCTCTGTATGTGCGGCATTTTCAAAATAAAACCTCACTTTGTAGTTTTTCTTCAGTACTACAAGCTCTTCGTGGTCCCGAAGGGTGGCTTCTACTTTATGCTACCTCGGGGATCCGGGAGCAAAAAGTATACGTTCACCTTCGCCACCAAAGACAGCTGGCGAGGGTGGCAACAAAAATTCTTTTTCCTGAAGAAGTCGGAGGCTTGGTCGCACGTCCCGACCAAGTGGGCTCAGGGGAGGCTCAAGATGGATGTCGTTGACCCGAAGATACTGCTAGACGCCGACGTAGCACCTATCTTTGAGGACTTCGACAGGCGCATCCGGGCCGTCTCTGACTGGGCTGCCGAGGTCTCTCCTCGTGCCCTTTACCCCTTTCCGATCAACTGGAGGCTCATGACCGAAGAGGTCCTTCGGGAACTCAAGGTGGTAAAGGAGCATGAGACAGACCTCAACATGCCGAAACCGGCTTCTTCGGGGAAGGACTCCTGGCTCGTGAAACTCCTTCGGGGGAATGAGACTTATGAGTCTTTTTATGAGAGTAAGTTACTTTCTCATTTTTCCCTTCATAACTTCATCTTGGACTTACACTGATCTTCTTTTTCTTTTTTCAGAGATGGGCGACGACGACGCGGCTGCCTTCTACAAAGGCTTTTTTTACCGGGCAGGCCGAGAGGGGCGAACAGACAAAGAAGGCCGCCTCTCGGAGGCGGAAGCAGACTTCGGCCGGCCCTCCTTCCAAACGGGCAAAGAAAGCTGCTCCTTCCTCTCTTCCGCAAATTCCGGAGGAGGTAGGCGAGGAGCCCGAAGACCCTGCTGCCCCTTTGCCCGAGGTTCCTTCTGCCGACGTCCCTTCTTCCGACGTCCTTCCTCAAAGCCCCACGCCTTCGCATGCTCTTCTGGAGGGCGATGGGGAGGAGACCCCTTCTGCCGAGGAACGGCGCCAAATAAAAGGCAAGGGGATCTCTACTGAGGCGACGTCGATTCTTGACGACGACGTTACCGAGGTGCCAGCAGGTTTGTACTTTGTCGAAGAACCTTTTTTTTCTCTTGTAAATCCTTAAGGGTTTTCTGGCCTTAACCAATTTTTCTGCCTTGTTGTGCAGCGGAGGTGGCCGCTCCTGACTGGGTTGCCGAACACGCCCGCAAGAGGGCCCTTCGGGATGCCAAAGTCCCAGCAGGGAAAGTTCCGAAGGAGCCCTTCTGGACGTTCACGGAGGACATGAATATGTACTCCGAGGACTGTCCCGAGATGGCCAGGCAGGTGTGCAAAGGGGTGCTTACTGAGGCCTCTTACAAGGCCCTTACGGCGGCTTACCCAGGCGACAACTCTTTGGCCGCCAAACTCACTGAACATGCCGCCCAGGTACGCTTCACTGTTTCCTCAGTGCCAATTTCACCTTTGCTTTTTACTTAGCATCATTTTCCCTTTGTTTGCTTTTTTTTGCAGCTGATGGGGTATGCCGGGTTGCTCCGTGTTCGGGTGGCGCGAGAGTCAGAAAGGAGGGCGTCACTCTGGGACCTTTACACCAAGACGAAGGCCCAGTGTTCGGCGTTGGCTGCCGACAATGCTCAGCTGAAGCAGTCTTCAGAGAAGGAAATTGCTGAACTTCGGGAGGGGTTCATAAAAGAGAAAGAGGAACTTGAGAAAGGCACCTCCCAGAAACTTTCCGACATCGGCTCTCGGATGGCGGAGCTAACTTCGATCGTAGAAACGATTCAAAAGGATAAGTCAGAAAGTGACGCAATCCTTGCGAAGACGCTCGAGGAAAAGGCCCAAGCTCGAAGCCGAGGTCGCATCTCTGAAGAAGCCTTCAGAAGAGAAGAAGAAGATGAAGGCATTGAAGAGAAAGTTCAAGGATTTGGAGAAGGATTACGCGGATTTGGCGGTCAAGAAGCGGGAGTCCGATGATATGACGAAGTTGGGCTTTCAAGACGGCTTCTGTCTTGTTCGGCACCAAATTCTGCAGAAGTTCCCAGATTTTGACCTCTCCTTCCTGGAAGGCATGAACATCCCCAAGGAGCCTCGGTGGACTTGGTCCAAGATCGAGCACTTGAAACTGCCTCCTTCTCTCCCGGCGCCGAAGGCTGCTGACAAAAGCACAGAGGCTGGCAGTTCTCAAGACGCCGAGGTTCCTTAGTACTAGGGCCTTTTGTCTTCATTTTCTTCTTCTTTTTTGTAGTCTTTCAGCAACTTTCTTCTCTGTAAGCACTCTTTGGCTCAATAGATAAAAATTTGGCTAAGTATTTTTTGCCAGATTCCTTTGTTTCCTTCTGTCCCGAACATAATTCGCTCGAGAGACTTCGGAAAACCATACTTTTGCTTTCCTTTGTCCCGAACATATTCGCTCAAGAGACTTCGGAAAACCATACTCTTTTGCTTTCCTTTGTCCCGAACATATTCGCTCAAGAGACTTCGGAAAACCTTACTTTTGCTTTCCTTTGTCCCGAACATATTCGCTCAAGAGACTTCGGAAAAACTTACTTTTGTTTTCCTCGGCGATTGCTTTCGTGAGACTCTTGTTTTGTACTTCTTCAGAACTTTTTACTTAGACAAATTTTTCCAACTTGTGCAATACAACTTTCCCACCGAACTTTTTAGGCATAGAATTTTTTCAAGGCCTCTGAGTGCCAAGTATTTTTTAATTCTATGCCTTCGGCATCACCGAGCTTATAAACTCCTTTTCGTACTTCGGCAAGTACCAGGTAGGGTCCTTCCCAATTTGCGCGAAGTACCCCGTGGGACGGCTTTCGGGGTGCAAATTCAGCCTTTCGGAGAACGAGGTCTCCCTTCTTTATTCCTTTTGGCCTGGCGCGTAGGTTTATGGCTGCTGCCACTCTTTGCTGGAAAGCTTTTCTTCTCAGCTCGGCTACTTCTCTGTGTTCGCTGACGAGGTCGAGCTTGGTTCTCAGACCGAGGTCATTTCCTTTTTCATCGAACACTTGGACTCGTATTGACGGTTGTACTATCTCGACGGGGATGATGGCCTCTGTGCCGAAGACAAGTGAAAAGGGTGTTTCCCCTGTGGCTCTTCGGGGTGTCGTTCGGTAGCTCCATAACACGCTTTGGAGTTCTCCTGGCCATTTCCCTTTTGCTTCTCCCAATCTCTTTTTCAGACCATCTTTTATGGTCCTGTTAGATACTTCCACCTGCCCATTACTCTAGGGGTGAGCTACTGGGGCGAAGTGCATTTTTGTCCCGAGGTCGCTAATGAATTCTCGGAATCCTTTGTCTACAAACTAGGATCCATTGTCCGCTACGAGTACCCTCGGTATGCCAAATCTGCATACGATGTTTTTCCATACGAACTTCTGCACTTCTTTTGCCGAGATAGTTGTCAGGGGTTCTGCCTCGACCCATTTAGAGAAATAGTCTACTGCTACCACGCAGAACTTTATGCCTCCAGGCGCCGTTGGGAGTGGCCCAATTAGATCTATGCCCCAAACTGCGAAGGGCCAAGGATAGTCTGCCGAAGTCACGAACTCTGAGGGTGCTCTTTGGATGTTGGCATGTCTCTGGCAACTACCACATTTCTGGACGAACTGCTTGGCGTCCTTTCTTAGGGTAGGCCAGAAGTATCCTTGGCGGAGTATCACTGCTGCTAGGGCGTCGGTTCCGATGTGCGAACCACAGGCACCTTCGTGAACTTCTTCGAGGATCATTTCGGTATCCTCTTCACTAACACACCTCTGTAGTGGATTTGCATATCCTTGCCGATATAGTTCTTCTCCAATTAAGAAGAAACGGCCGGAGCGCCTTCGCACTTTTGCGGCTTCGCTGGGGTCTTCGGGGAGTGTGTTGGTTGCGAGATACGTTTTGATTGGTTCTCTCCATCCTTTCCCCGAGGTCTCTATGCTTAGCACCGCGATGCTGGGGTGGCTTAGCACTTCGGTGCAAGTTTTGGACTTCGCCAGACAGTCTGCCTCAGCATTTTCCCGTCGGGGTACGTTCTCGATTTTCACGACGTCGAACTCCCGAATAAGCTTTGTTACCAACTCATGGTATTTTGCCAAGGTCGGGTCTTTCGCGCCATAGTCCCCTGCCATTTTTCGGACCACCAGCTGGGAATCACTATGTGCTTTCAAGTTTCTCACGCCAATTTTTCTGGCCAGGCGTAATCCTGCTATGAGGGCCTCATACTCCGCCATATTGTTGGTGGCATTGAAACTGAACTTGATGGCCTTCATTACTTCTAGGCCTTCGGGGCCTCTGATAATCACTCCAGCTCCCTGGTGTTCGGATCCTGAGGCCCCGTCAACGTGTAAGGTCCATTCTGGCTCACCCTCTTTTGGATCTGAATGGCTCTCCTCAGTGGTGGGTATTTCGGCGATAAAATCTGCCAGTGCTTGAGCTTTTATGGCTTTCCGAGGCTCGTATGTGATCTCGTGTTCACCCAGCTCTATGCACCACTTGGAGAGCCTTCCCGAATGATCAACTCTCTTCATGACATCCCGTAGTGGCAGACTACTTCGGACAATGATGGGGTGAGCCTGAAAGTATGGCCGCAGCCTTCTACCTGCAAGCACTAAGGCATATATAGCTTTTTGAAGCAAAGGGTACCTGACTTCGGCGCCATGCAAGGACTTGCTGACATAGTAAACCGGCCACTGTTTCGGTCCTTCTTCTTTCACAAGAACCGAACTCACAGCTTTTTCCGTGACGGCGAGGTATAGTGCCAGGGGCTTTCCCTCCCGAGGTTGCCGCAGAGTCGGCAGTCTGGCCAAGTAGACTTTGAGTTCTTCCCAGGCTTTTTGGCAATCTTCAGCCCAAGGATGGCCATCCCTTCCGAGGTCGCCTTCCATTTTTGCCGCTTTTGTGAGGACTTTGAAGAAGGGTCGACACCTATCTCCGTACCTGGAAATAAACCTGCTCAGAAAGGTTATTCTTCCGGTGAGTCTCTGCACGTCTTTGACTGTGGTAGGTGTTCGGAATTCAAGCAGAGCCTTAATCTTCTCAGGGTTAGCGTCGATGCCTCTTTCGGATACCATGTACCCGAGGAATTTTCCCGAGGTCACCCCGAAGATGCACTTCTCTGGATTAAGGCGGATCCCGAAGGTTCTGAGCTTTTGGAAGGTTTCCCCTAAATCTGCAACGTGGTAGCCAGGCAGTTAGCTCTTGACTATCATATCATCAACATATACCTCCATGTTCCTCCCCATTTGGTCTTTGAAGACCTTGTTCATCAGCCTTTGGTAGGTGGCTCCTGCATTTTTGTTCTCCTCGGTGATGAAGGCAGTCTTCTCTTCGTCTCCGGGGTCCATCCTTATCTGATGGTAGCCACTGAAGGCGTCTAGGAAACTTAAGAGCCCATACTCGGCAGTTGAGTCTACCAGTTGGTCTATTGGTGGAAGAGGATATGAATCTTTTGGGCAGGCATCGTTCAAATTTCTGAAGTCGATGCACATCCGAAGCTTGCTACTTCCTTCTTTTGTGGCAATTACCACGTTACTTAGCCATTCGGGGTAGTTTACCTCCCGGATAACGCTAGCGTCTATCAGACGCTGGACTTCGGTTTTGACGAATTCACTTTTGTGAGCTGAGATGCTCCGTTTCTTTTGCCGGACAGGTTTTACTTCCGGACTCACTTTAAGGCTATGCTGGATTACGCGAGGGTTTACCCCTGGCATGTCCTTCGGCGAGTAGGCGAACAGATCTTTATTTGCAAGAAGAAAAGATACAAGTTTTTCCTTGTCTCCGTCGGCCATATTTTTCCCTATTCGGGTACTATGGCCTGGGACAAGCTCTACTTCTTATGTTTCCGCCTTTGTGGAATCTTCTGCCTCGCCCCTTTCCAGCTCTTTTGCTTCTACAGCATGTGCTAAGTTGCTTGCTGGAGCCTTTCGTGCTCTGACGAACACCTTTCTCACCTCGCCTTGATCAATGAAGATCTTTGCGTCTCCTTTTTTGGTGGCGAAGGAGACGGTCAAGTACTTTACATCAGGGCGAATGTGCAAATTTCCCTGTGTCTGTCTGCCGAGAATGGCGTTGTATGACGAAGGAACGTCCATGACTATGAATCTTGCCATGGTAGAGGCGAACAACTCAGTAGTTCCTTTCTCCGAAGTTCCTTTCATCATCAAGGGGAGGTCGATCCACCCGAGGACAGGTAGCTCAGATGGTCCTACGCCGAACGTGGGTGAAGTAACAGCCTTGAGGTCACTCCTGGATACGCCCAAGCTTGGTAGCAAGTGTGAGAACAAGACGTCTGCGTTTGACCCATCATCCAGCAGTACCCTCTTGACGTCCCAGTTTCCTATCCTCGCCATTATCAGCAATGGATCGTCATGGGGAAATACGATGGTGGAGCCATCCTCGCGGGCCAATTTTTTCGTTGGGCTCTGATATTCCATCACCGCTATCTCTCTGGCCCTTCTTTTTCTTTCCGAGGATGGAAGTCCGGTTGTGATCGTCTGTATTACTCCTGCCGAAGGTGGAGGACGCCTTCTCGGACTTCGGTTCCTTCGCCTGTCCGAATCGTAATCCTCGTCATCGGGCTTTCCTTCCTCCTCTTTTTTCCCTTTCGGGGAAGGCATTCTCAAATAACGCCGAAGCTGGCCCTGCTTTATCAGTGATTCAATGTACTTTTTCAACTGAAAGCAGTCTTCGGTGTCATGACCGTGATCACGGTGGAACTGACAGAACTTCTTCATGTTCCTTCTGTTGTCAGCAGTCATGCCCCTTGGCCGTTGGATTTGAGCCCCCTGTTTTTCCAACGCCATAAGGACGTTAGCCCTCGTGGTGCTCAGAGGTGTAAAGTTTTGGGGCTTCCTTCCTCCTACTCGCATTCTCCGAGGTCGGCCTGACTGTTCCGTTGGACACCGGGCTTGCTGGCTGGACCCTTCGCCACGAGCTTGAATTTGGTCGTGTTTTGGTCCAGTCATTCTCAGTTCTTCGGCTGTCATGTGTTGTTCAGCCCTTCGGTAGAATTCTCCCAGCGTGTCCGGGGGATCTTTGGAGAATTCGTAAAACAAGTGCGAATCCCTCCGGAGGCCCCTCGTCATGGTGAGGATGCGGATTTCGGGACGAAAGTCCGGAACACTGAGGGCCTCCCTGTTGAACCTCTTGACATAGTCACGGATGGTCTCCTCGTTTCTCTGCGCTATGTCAAACATCTGGACGGGCATCTTCGCCGTCGGCTTGCTCCCAATGAACTGTTGGTTGAACGCCGTGGACAGCTCCTGGAACCCCTTGATGTTTCCTGGAGGCAGGGAATTGTACCAGGCAGTTGCTGGTCCTGCGAGGGTGACTTCGAAGCACTTGCAGAGCGTAGCATCGTCAGCCCCATGTAACACCATGCTGCGTTTGTACTTTGTTAGGTGGGCCTGGGGATCAGTCCGACCCTCATAGGTCTCCAGCCGAGGTAGCCTGAAGTCACTTGGCATGGCCGCCTCGACCACTGTTCGGGCGAAAGGAGTTTCATCTCCAGAGACCGTTTCAGTTAGCCTGGCCCAAACAGGCTTGCGTGCCACCTGCTGTTCCACTCTCTCCAGTCTTGCCAAGACTTTCTCCAGGAGGAGCGTAGCACTGGGCTCCTTTTCCTGGTGCCGTCCCTTCGGGGAGCGACTTCGGAACCGAGGTGAGGGGGACCCTGCCTCTGTTGATAAACTTCTTCTGGACGGGATTTCAGGTTGTTTAGACCTTGCTCTTTCCGCCAGCCGTGCCCCGAGGGGCAAGTTATCTGTTGAGGACTCTTCTCGTGGCTCCCCACTTCCCGAGCTATGATGGGTTGCCCTCGGGCTTTTCTCCCGAGGTCGTGCTGACGAAGTGGGTTTTTGCGCCTGGGCTGGTTGCGGCCATCTTCGGTCTATTTGTTGTGTCATTTCAGCCACAACAGACCTCTGAAAGTCTCTTAAAAAATCCATGGTGATGACAAGAGGGCGTTCCTCTTCAGGCAAGGAAGTCTCTGGGGGACTTTGTTCGGTAGCTGGTTGGGTCTCAGGCGCGGACGGGGACTTTGGAAGTCCTCTGTCCTTCGAACGCCGAGTTTCGACAACAGCTACCTGGGAGTAGTTTCCCACAGACGGCGCCAAATGATGCCCCAAGGCATCTTCGTTTGCTGTCATGTTGACAGGTGGAGAGACTTCCTGTGGAGGCAAGCGCCTGGAGCTCAGGTTTCCCAGCTGAGTGCGCCTGAAAAGCTCAAAGAAAAGGTTAGGAGGTCCCCGGTTTGCTTTTCCGGGGAGGACCCTCCGACGCCCAAGTCAGTTTTCTGAGTGAGAGTGGAGGAAGAACACTAAGGGATCAAGTGTCTTGCCTGTTCTGTGTTTTCTCAGAGAGAGGAAAATGCCCTTCCTTTGCCCAGTCCCATTTCCTAGTATTTATAGGAGTAGCTGGTCTGTTCAGATCATGACACGTGTTCGGTCGGATTTGATCTGTCTCTTTGGACCTAGGGGACAGGCAGCCGTTTGCAGCCTCTTTTAGCCCTGGACCCGGACGGGTTGTGTCAGGACTGGGGCGGCTGCGGCGTGTCATTTCGCCGTTCTGATGTGACGTGTAGGGCTTGTGGGCGACATGTCAGAGGCTCCTTAAATGCTCATATCGTACTCCCGAGGTCCCCTGGGCGAGGTCGCCCTTCGGTGCGTGCACCCTTTTCGGATTCTATCCGTCTTTTGGTGCGAGCACCTCCTTCGGGACCTATCCCATAGTTCTGGGAGTTCCATTGATGAACACCTTCTTCGGGACTTATACCCATAGTCCGGTGATTCCCTTGTTCAGGTGTTTCTTGTTCGGGGAAGATCCTCTTCGGGGCTTCTGCCTTCCGGGAGATTCTTCCTTGCTTCAAAGAGATGGCTTTCTTACCCGAAAACGGTCAGTTTGGCCCCTCGATGGAGACGGTGTTATCCTTGGAATTCCTGACGAGCTAACCGAAGTCTCGAGCTCATAGTGTTTGACTTCGCACCTTCCGAGGTCAGTAAAAAGATCCTCTCTTGGGTGACGTCAGACTCCTCGGCCAATATTCTGGCAGGGAGTTACTACCGAGGAGGCAATAGCCTTTGGCTATCAGTATCAGAAAGAGGTATTGAAGCTAACCCCGAAAAAATTAAGGCTCTGCTCGAATTCCAAACTCCCGTCACAATAAAGGATGTGCAAAGACTCACTGGAAGGATAACCTCTCTTAGTAGGTTTATTTCCAGATATAGAGACCGGTGCCGAGCATTCTTTAAAGTCCTCACTAAGGCAGCGAAAAAGGAGGGCAACCTCGGAAGTGATGATCATCCTTGGAATGAGGACTACCAAAAGGCTTGGGAAGAACTCAAAATCTACTTAGCCCGTCTGTCCACTCTGCGACAACCTCGCGAGGGAGAGCCCCTCGTGTTATACTTCACCGTCACAGAAAAAGCAGTAAGCTCGGTCCTTGTGAAAAAGGAAGGGCCGAAGCAATGGCCGGTTTATTAAATAAGCAAGTCCCTGCACGGCGCCGAAGTCAGATATCCCTTGCTATAAAAGGCTATATATGCCCTGGTACTAGCAGGGAGAAGGCTACGGCCATATTTTCAGGCTCACCCTATCATCGTCCGAAGTAGTCTACCTCTACGGGACGTCATGAGGAAAGTCGATCATTCAGGAAGGCTTTCCAAATGGTGTATAGAGCTTGGCGAACATGACATTACTTATGAACCTTGGAAAGCCATAAAAGCTCAAGCCTTGGCAGACTTTATTGCCAAAGTACCCATCACCAAGGACAGCCATATGGATCCCGACGGAGGTGAGCCAGAATGGACTTTGTATGTCGACGGAGCCTCGGGCTCCGAACACCAGGGAGCGGGGGTAATTATCAGAGGCCCCGAAGGTCTTAAAGTAATGAAAGCCATCAAGTTCGGCTTTAACGTCACCAACAATATGGCTGAGTACGAAGCTCTCATAGCAGGGTTATGCCTAGCCAGAAAAATTGGTATAAAAAACTTAAAAGCCCACAGTGATTCCCAGCTGGTAGTTCGACAAACAGCAGGGGACTACGGGGCGAAGGACCTAACCTTGGCAAAATACCATGAACTGGTAGCAAAGCTTATCCGAGAGTTTGACACCATACGAATCGAAAATGTGCCTCGTCAAGATAATGCCGAGGCAGATTGCTTGGCAAAGTCGAAAACATGCACCGAGGTGCTAAACCACCTGAGCATCGCAGTGCTGAGCATAGTAACTCCAGGAAAGGGCTGGAAAGATCCAATAAAAAGATATCTCGCAACCAATGCGCTCCTCGAAGACCCCAACGAAGCGGCGAAGGTACGGAGATGTTCTAGTCATTTTTTCCTAATTGGGGAAGAATTATATCGGCAAGGATATGCGAATCCACTGCAGAGGTGTGTTGGCGAAGAGGATACCGAAATGATCCTCGAAGAAGTTCACGAAGGTGCTTGTGGTTTGCACGTTGGAACCGATGCTCTAGCAGCAATAATACTTCACCAAGGATATTTTTGGCCTACCCTAAGAAAGGACGCTAGGCAGTTCGTCCAGAAGTGTGGTAATTGCCAAAGACACGCGAATATCCAAAGGACACCCTCGGAATTGGTAACTTCGGCTGACTATCCCTGGCCCTTCGCAGTTTGGGGCATAGACCTCATTGGGCCACTCCCGGAAGCGCCTGGAGGTGTGAAGTTCTGCGTAGTCGCAGTAGACTATTTCTCTAAATGGGTCGAGGCAGAACCCTTGGTGACTATCTTGGTAAAAGATGTGTAGAAGTTCGTATGGAAGAACATTGTATACAGATTTGGCATATCGAAGGTACTAGTAGCCGACAATGGGTCCCAATTTATAGATAAAGGGTTCCAAGAATTTATCAACAACCTCGGAATAAAGATGCACTTCGCCCTAGTAGCTCAACCCCAAAGCAATGGGCAAGTAGAAGTATCTAATAGGACCATAAAAGATGGTCTGAAAAAGAGGCTGGGGGAAGCAAAAGGGAAATGGCCAGGAGAGCTCCCAAGTGTGATATGGAGCTACCAAACAACACCCCGAATAGCCACAGAGGAGACACCTTTTTCACTCGTTTTCGGTACGGAGGCCATCATCCCAATCGAGGTAGTGCAACCATCAGTGCGAGTGCAAGTGTTTGATGAAAGGAGAAATGATCTCGGCCTAAGAAGCAAGCTTGACCTCGTCGGCGAACACAAAGAAATAGCTGAGCTGAGAAGAAAAAATTTTTAGCAAATAGTGCCCACGGCTATAAACTTGCGAGCCAGGCCAAAGGGAATAAAGGAAAGGGACCTCGTTCTCCGAAAGGCTGAATTTGGACCCCGAAGGCCATCCCACGGGGTACTTCGTGCAAATTGGGAAGGTCCTTATCTAGTACTTGCCGAAGTACGAAAAGGAGTTTACAAGCTCGGTATGCCGAAGGCATAGAATTAAAAAATACATGGCATTCAGATGCCTTGAAAAAATTCTATGCTTAGGATTTTGATGGGAAAATTATATTGTACAGGTTAGAATCTAGCAAGGGTGATCACCGCGATAAGCGTAGATATAATTTTCCGAAGTCTCTTGAGCGAACGTGTTCGGGACAATAGGAAATGAAAAATTTCTAAGTACAAAAGACTTAGCCAAAATTCCTGAATGTGAATTATACAAGTTAGAATTTCCTAAGGGTGATCGCCGTGATAATCGTAGATATGATTTTCCGACGTCTCTTGAGCGAACGTGTTCGGGACAATGGGAAATGAAAAATTCTAAGTACAAAAGACGTAGCCAAAATTTCTCAAAAGAAAGAAAAAATCTTTATTAAGATAGACCTGCTTACAAAGAAGGAAGATCGCCAAAAAGTACAAGGAAGGAGAAAAAGAAAGAAGACAAAGGACCCTAAGGCAAACTAAGGAATCCCGGCATCTCGGGAGCCACCAGTTCCTGCGTCCTTATCCACCGTCTTCGACGCCAGAAGAGGGAAGGGCAGATTAAGGTACTCAATTTTGGACCAAGACCACTGAGGACCCTCAGGGATGTTTAGGGCCTCCAAGAAGGAGAGGTCCAGATCTGGGAACCTCTACAGAACCTGATGCCGAGCGAGGCAAAAGCCGTCTTGAAAACCGACCTTCGCCATCTCTTCGGCTTTCTCCTTCTCGACCCCTAAAGCGTCAAGTTCATTTTCCAGATTTGCGATCTCCTTCTTCAGTGCCTTCGTCTTCTTCTTCTTCGGCTCCTTCTTCAAAGACTCGACCTCGGCCTGGAGTGCGGCCTTTTCAGCAAGCACCTCCGCCAGGAGAGCCTCAGACTCTGACTTCTCCTTTTGATATGCTTCATTTGCCGTAGTCAGCTCCGCCACCTTGGAGCCAAGGTCAGAAATCTTTTGGGAGGAGTCCTTCAAAAGCTCCTCTTTTTCCTTCAAAAACTCCTCCTGAACGGCAGCAACCTCCTTCTCCGCAGCTTGGGCCATCTCCCTGTTCTTGGCGGTCAAATTAGAGCACATGGCCTTAGATTTTTCCAGGCAGTCTAAGATTGAGAATCGGAACGCCGCCTGCTTCGCCGCCCGAAGTCTGAGTAGGCCAGTGTACCCCAACAACTACAAAGAAATCAAAAGGAAAAAACAAATGCGTGAAGTATACCTGGGCAGCGTGCTCAGAAACTCTGGCAGCAAGGGACTCATCGTCTGGGCACGCCTCAGAAATAGCCTTGAAGGAGGCCTCGGTGAGGATCCCCCTCGAAATTTGGTTGGCCATTAGCTGGGAGTCGTCGGAGTACAAGTTCATGTCCTCCGTAAATGACCAGAAAGGCTCCCTCGGGATCTTCCCCTTCGGGATATGGGAATCCCGAAGGGCTCATTTTCGGGCGTGCTCAACCATCCAACCTGAAGACGGTACCTCTTCTACAGGGCAAAACAAGAAGCTTATCAAAACAAGTAATTCTCAAAGTAAAAAAAATAAAAGCACCCTAGCTCGTCCACAAAAAACAAAAAACAAAAAAAAAAGACACGAACCTAGCGACACCTCGGCGACATCATCGTCGTAGTCCCTGACTCCCTCGGCAGAGATCTCCTTACCTTTGCTCTTACGGCGCTCCTCGGCAGAAGGAACTTCCACCAAGGCGTCCAGAAGAGTCGCCAAGGAAGTGGTACTCCGAGGAGGGACGTCAGCGGCAACTCCAGTCGGTGGGACAGCAGTTGCGTCAAGCTCTTCGCGCACCTCCTCGGGAATTTCCGGGGGAGGAAGAGGCACGTCTTTCTTCGCCCGCTTTGCCGAGGATGGCCCGGCCCCAGATGATTTCCACCTTCGGGAGACGGCCTTCTTTGTTTGCTCCCCCTTCTCCGCTTGGCCGAGGAAGAGCGCCTTGTAGTAAGCAGCAGACTCGTTGCCCATCTCTGAAAAAGAAGGAAAATATCAGTGTGAGTCTAAGAGGTTTCCATAAAAAATTTTTTTGGATAACTTACTCTCACAAAAGGCCTTGTAAGTAACCTCCTTCCGAAGGAGTTTCACCAGCCAGGAATCTTTCCCGGTGATGGCAGGAGCCGGCATCCCGAGGTCCGTCTTATGCTCCTTCACTACCCCTAGTTCCCAAGGACCTCTTCGGTCATCAGTTTCCACATGATGGGGAAAGGGTAGAGGGAGCGTGAAGGGACCTCGGAATCCCAGTCAGAGATTGCTCAGATCCGTCTGTCAAAGTCCGCAAATCGGGATGCCAACTCAGGAGTTAGCAGCATCCTCGGGTCTACGATGTCCATCTCCAATTTTCCCCGAGCCCATTTCGTCGAAATGTACGACCAGGCCTCCTCCATCTTCAGAAAGAAAAACTTTTGTTGCCACCCCCGCCAGCTGTCCTTAGTGGCGAAGGTGAACATATACTTTTTTATCGCTAATCCCCGAGGTAGCATAAAGTAAAAGCCACCCTTCGGGACTGTGTAGAGCTTATAATACTGCAAAAAAAGAATAAAATGGGGTTCTATTTTGAAAACGCCGCATATACACAGGAAGGCGTTAAAGTAACAGTACAAATTCGGGGGAAGTTGATTTACGGCAATGCCATGAAATTGGCAAAAGTCGCAAATCACCCTCGACGGAGGGTACCGAAGTCCGGCCTTCAGTTGGGCGCAAAAAACGGTAACCTCATTTTGGTGGTTCATAAAACTAACCTCCTGAGGTCCGGGAAGTCTGGTGATGGCGTAAGAAGGAAGAAAGAACTTTTCAGTCCATCTTTCCAATTTTTCTGAGGTCGTACAGCAAGTATGACCGAGAAGGGGAAGCCAACTTTCCAGGATAGGGGAAACAGTTGGCGAAGACATTTTTTGAAGAAAAAATGACTTCGGGGAATGAAAAACTGACTTTGGGAAATCTTTAAAATCAAAGGACTCTGAAAATCAAAACCCACCGAATCTTTTGCCAAAATCTGGGTTTGAAGCCGCCGTCGTGAAAAGTGACCGGAAAAACTCCGTCAATAGCACCAAAAAACAGGGAAAAACACAAGAACAATTAGAAGGCAGGAGGGAAGCAAAAGCAGAAGCAAAAGGAGATTATGACAGAATAAGCATATATATAGGTCGAGGGGGGGTAGGCGAACCGACATCATAAGTACTCCGAGAAGGCGAACAGTCGCCATAACTGCTCATTGCGCCTAAAAGGCACGCCTGCTGTATCCGATGCAGTCCCCGCCAATAACAAGCTGCCACATGTCAGCCATCGCACCAAAAAAAGGACACGCCCTCTGGCACCCCTAGACCCTGGGCGCGCCACTCCAGACTGACACGACTGGTTACGAGACGCGACATTGCGCAAACCTACAAAAGGAGAGAAGTATGCTACCTCGAAGACACCAAAAGATAGGATATGGGCGAACAGCCTACGTCTTCCGACAAAAGGTCCATCTTCGACACAGGTATTACACCCAAGGTCCCGAAGGGCGTTCTCCGAAAGCTTACAAGCTGAAGTTTCCACTTCGGCTTTCTAAACGGGGGCTTGTGATAGCCGAAGGGCTATCACCTCCCTCACTACATACTTCCTGCAAAAAATGTGGCCGGGAAAGCTGGCGTCATCCAAAGGAAGCGCTAACACTGACCTCGAAAGGAGCGAAGTCAAATGCCTTGAACTCAGGACTTCGACAAGAACATCAGGAATTTCAAAGATGTTGCCGGCTCCCCCGGAGGACCAAATGGATCGTCTTCGGAGATAAAGAACCAGCTATTGCAAGCAGGAGAAACTCTCCCCGAAGGCAGAACCCCTAAACCAGGGAAATCCCCGAACTACGGGCATAATTCCCAAAGAAGGGCATCCACACCAAAGGACGGCCTCGCCTAGAGGACCTCGAGAGTATGGCATGAGCATTTGAGGAGCCTCTGACATGTCACCCACAGGCGTTACACACTGCCTCAAATGGCGGTTTGACGCGCCATCGCTGTTCGAGTCTTGTCACAACCTGTCTCCATCCAAGACTCAAGGGGCCTATAAACGGCTACTTGTCCCCTACGCCCGAAGGTACAGAGAGCATCCGACCGAACACGTGTCCTGATCTGAACGGGCTGGGCATTCCTATAAATACTAGGAAACAAGCCCTAGCAAATCCATCGGACCCTCTCTCCCTGAAAAAAAACAAGCAGGCAAGGCCCTCTAACCCCTTAGTGCTGCTCCTCTATCTCCCCTCAGGACACTGACTTGGGCGTCGGAGGCTCCTCCCCAGAAAAATACTCTGGGGACCTCCTAACCTTTTTTTCTGAGCATTTCAGGCACGCTTCTCTGGGAAACCTTTGCTCCATACGTTCTTCTTTTCAGGAAGTCCCTCCCGAAGTCATAATGTCACCCGACGAAGATGCTGCTGGGCATCAGCGTGCCTTTGGCAATTGTCACATCTTCAGACAAACTGCCTTGCATCTTTCCTCAAGGTAGGCCAAAAGTAACATTGGCGGAGTAGT
The DNA here is from genome assembly GCA_005392925.1 of Aquilaria sinensis. Lineage (NCBI taxonomy): Eukaryota > Viridiplantae > Streptophyta > Magnoliopsida > Malvales > Thymelaeaceae > Aquilaria > Aquilaria sinensis. Next base: position 108,395 of record SMDT01000719.1, read on the forward strand.
ACCCCAGCAAGGGCGTCTGTTCCTATATGGGAGCCACACGCTCCTTCGTGGACTTCTTCAAGTATTGCTTTGACCTCATCTTCGCCTACACTTTTTTGCAGGGGGCTTGCATACCCTTGCCTGTATAGTTCTTCTCCAATGAGGAAGTATCTTCCTGAGCGCTTCCGTACTTTTGCGGCCTCTTTAGGGTCCTTAGGGAGTTCCGAGGTTGCTAGATATTTCTTGATGGGATCTTGCCATCCTTCCCCCGAGGTTTCTATGCATATTAATTCTGTACTGGGCTACTTCAGCACTTCGGTGGGTTCCTTGGATTTGGCCAAGGCGTCGGCTTGGGTATTATCACTTCGGGGCACGTTCTTTATGTGTACCAAGTCAAAATCTCCCATGAGTTTCTGGACAAGGTCGTGACATTTTGCCAAGGTTGGATCCTTCGTCGTGTACTCTCCCTTTGTCTGCCGAACTATTAACTGTGAATCACTGTGGGCCAAAAGGTTTTTTACGCTGACTTTTCTAGCCACCTTTAGTCCGGCTATGAGGGCCTCATACTCGGCGATGTTATTGGTAACATTAAAACCGAACTTGATTGCTTTAAAGGCTTCCATGCCTTTGGGCCCCCGAAGGACTATTCCAGCTCCCTAATGCTCTGCGCCTGATGCTCCATCGACAAAGAGCTTCCATTCTAGATCAGCCTCTGTTCGATCCTCCACGACGGCCTCAGCATTTTCGATCTCAGGGATTTCGGCGATGAAGTCTACCAGTGCCTGGACCTTTATTGCCCTTCTAGGTTCGTAAGTAATGTCGTATTCTCCGAGTTCGATGCACCATTTTGATAATCTTCCCGAATGCTCTACTTTTTTCATCACAACGCATAGGGGCAGGTTACTTCGGACGGTGATGGCGTGTCCATGAAAGTAGGGTCGCAATCTTCTGCCTGCGAGTACTAAGGCGTAGATAGCCTTTTGGAGCAATGGGTATCTGGTCTCGGCACCATGTAGGGACTTGCTTACATAATATACCGGCCATTGCCTCTCACCTTCTTCTTTTACTAGGACCGAACTCACCGCTTTTTCAGTGACCGTGAGGTAGAGAATGAGAGGCTCTCCCTCCCGAGGTTCCGTAGTGTTGGCAGGTGGGTCAGGTATCTTCTAAGCTCATCCCAAGCTTTCTGGCATTCTGTGTTCCATGGATGCTCCTGGGTCCCGGAGGTGTCGTTGCCCTTGGGGACTTTGGTAAGTACTTTGAAAAATGGACGACATCGGTCGCCGTACCTGGAAATAAATCTACTAAGGGAGGTGATTCTTCCGGTAAGCCTTTGTATGTCTTTGATGGATGTAGGTGTTCGGAAATTTAGCAGGGCTTGGACTTTTTCAGGGTTAGCGTCTATTCTCCTTTCTGATACCATAAACCCGAGAAATTTTCCTACACCTACTTCGAACACACACTTTTCGGGATTAAGACGTATGCCGAACTCCCGATATCGTTGGAAGGTTTCGGTTAGGTCGGTGATATGATTACCAGGCATTTTGCTTTTGACTATCATATCATCAATGTATACTTCCATATTTCTCCCAATCTGTGAACCGAATACCTTGTTCATCAGCCTTTGATAGGTGGCCCCTACGTTTTTAAGCCCGAAGGGCATTCTGATGTAGCAGTAGGTGCCTATCTCTGTGATGAAGACCGTTTTTTCTTCATCTTCGGGGTACATCTGAATTTGATGATATCCGCTGAAGGCATCTAGAAAGCTAAGAAGCCCGTATTCGGCGGTTGCATCTACCAGCTGGTCTATGGCTGGCAAAGGGTAAGAATCGTTTAAGCAGACGTCATTCAGATTTCGGAAGTCGATGCACATTCGGAGTTTTTCACTTCCCACTTTCGTGGCAATAACCACGTTACTGAGCCATTTAGGATATTTTACCTCTTTTACTACCCCGGCCTCCATGAGGCGATTAACTTCGGCTTTAACAAAGGAATTCTTATGAGCCGATAGGCTCCGTTTTTTCTGCCGAACTGGTCTAGTGTTTGGTTGCACTATAAGATTATGGTGGATTATGCTGAGGTTGACCCCAAGCATATCCTTCGGCAAGTAGCCAAATAGATCTTTGTTCATACACAAGAAGGATACAAGCCTCTTCTTGTCTTCCTCGACCAGTTTTTTCCCAATTCGGGTGTTTCGGCCCGGGGTCAACTCTTCATCCTCTGTTTCTATTTTTTCGAGGCTTTCAGTTTCCTCCTCTATTGTTTCCCAGTCCATTGAGGCCATTTTTTCTTTTGCCGAAGTCTGTACCTGGATCTTTGCTGGGGTTTGTCTGGCCCTTGTGAAGACCTTTCTGACTTCGGCTTGGTCAATGAAGATCTCTGCGTCTCCGTCTTTGGTAGTGAAGGTGACCGTTAAGTACTTTACGTCAGGGTGAATGTGGAAGTTGCCCTGAGTTTGTCTTCCGAGGATAGCATTGTAAGCTGACGGCACATCAATGACTATAAATCTCGTCCTGTTGAAGGCAATGAACTTTTCCTGGCTATGGGGTGAGACGCCTTTCAGCATCAAAGGTAGGTCGATATATCCGAGGACTGGAAGTTTGGAAGGTCCGACGCCGAAGGTGGGGGAGCTGACTGGGCTGAGATCGCTTCCTGGAATGCCTAACTTAGTCAGCAGATGAGAAAAGATGACGTCGGTGTTTGAGCCGTCATTGAGGAGTACCCTTTTGACATCCCAGTTTCCTATCCTTGCCATGACAAGGAGTGGATCGTCATGGGGGAACTTTACTGTAGACCTATCTCTACGAGTTAGTCTACTTGGGGAGTTCCCGTACTCCATTATAGAGATTTCTCTTATCTTCCTCTTTCTCTCAGCCGAGGGTATCCCAGTAGTGATGGTTTGAATAACCCCTGTTGATGGTGGCAACTTTTTTTGAGGACTTTGGTCCCGACGTCTGTCTGAGTCGTATTTTTCGTCGTCCCCCCTCCTTTGTTCTTCCTTCCTTCCTTTTAGGGAAGGCATCCGCAAGTATCGACAGAGTTGACCCTGTTTGATTAGGGACTCGATATATTTCTTCAGCTGGAAACAATCTTCGGTGTCATGGCCATGGTCCCGGTGAAACTGACAAAATTTCTTCATGTTTCTTTTGTTTTCTGAGGTCATGGCCTTTGGTCTTGGGACTATGGTCCCTTGCCTTTCTAGCACCATAAGGATGCTAGCTCTTATGGTGTTCAATGGGGTGAATGTCATGGGCCTTTTCCCCCTCTGCTTTTAGGGCCTTTCTCCCTCATTCTGACGTCGAGGTTGATGGCTGGGCCCCTTCGACGCGAGGGTGCTCTCCTTTGGGTGCTCCCATCCTGAGTTCTTCGACCGTCATATGTTGTTCGGCCCTCCTATAGAACTCCCCAAGAGTTTCTAAGGGGTCTTTAGAAAACTCATATAACAGTTGGGAGTCCCTCTGAAGTCCTTTGACCATCGCGAGGATGCGAATTTCTGGTCGTAAGTCGGGCACGCTCAGCGCTTCTCGGTTAAACCTCTCAACGTAGTCGCGAATGGTCTCCTCCTCTCGCTGAGCTATGTCAAACATTTGTACTGGCATTTTGGCAATTGGTCTGCTACCGATGAACTGCTGAGTGAAGGCAGTGGATAGCTATGGAAAGCTTAGCAAGCTTCCGTGGGCCAGAGAGTTATACCATGCCATTGCCGGACCCGAAAGTGTTACTTCGAAGCACTTACAGAGCGTAGCGTCATCTGCGCCATGGAGTACCATGCTTCGCTTGTACTTTGTCAGGTGCGCCTGAGGGTCATTTCATCCGTCATAGGTTTTTAGGCGAGGTACCCTGAAATCGCTGGGCATGGGTGCCTCCACCACCTCCCGCACGAAAGGTGACTCTTCTCCGGTGTAAGAGTCAAACAGCCTGGACTAAACTGGTTTTCGGGAGATCTATCTCTCGACCTTCTCCAGTCTCCCCAAGATTTTTTCCATAAGCACAGCCGTGTTGGCTTCTCCCTGCTGTCGCATGTTCGCCGGTAATGGTGAATTTCTCCTTCTCCTTGGGGAACGACTTCGGCGGGGAGGAGACGGGGACCTTCGGTAGGGGGACGCACTCTGTTGGCAGGAGGCCTTAGTCTTTTTTTGGGCTCCCTTCCTGGTAGGCCATACCTCAACGGGTTCGTTTTCTGTTGAGGAGGCATCAAGGGAGTCCCCGCTCCCTAAACTTCGGTGGGTGGACCTTGAACTCCTTTCCTGACGAATAGCCGGGGGTGATATCCTTCGGACTATAGGAGGTTGGGGCAACCTCTGATCAAGCTATTGAGTCATTTCGGCGATGATGGAGTGTTGGAAGTCTCGTAGGAAGCCCATCGTCACCGTTACAGGGCGGTCATCCTCCAGCACAGAAGTCTCTGCCACAAGCGGAGTGGTCGCCGGCTGAGCCTCGGGCGCAGGGGGGGATCTTGGAATCCCTTTGTCCTTTGAACGCCGAGTCTCTATGACGGTGACATGGGAAAGAGTTCCCACAGACGGTGCCAAATGGTGGCCGGCAGCAGTTTCGTCATGCGACATGCTAGGAGTAAGGGGGACTCCCGGTGGAGGAGAGCGCCTGAGGAGGAGATTTCCCAGGGAAGGGTACCTGAAATGTTTGGAAGACAGAGGTTAGGAAGTCCCCGAGGTGTGTTTCCGGGGAGGAGCCTCCGACACCCAAGTTAGTACTCCAGAGATATGGAGGTGATAGAGAGTGGAGAAGTATGGCCTCTAGTGCTCTACTACTTTACCAGGGGTGTTTACTGAGTATCTATAGAAGAGCGAACAGTAGTAGTTCTCCTCATGTGGCCGTCCCTGATTGTGACACATGTTCGGTGGGATGCGGTCCACGTCTTCGGGGAGCCAGGGGATACTCAGCCGATCATAGGCCGCCTGGCTAGGAGCCTAGGCAACCCGAGAGTGGTGTACTAGGGTGTCCCTGCAAGCGGCATGTCAGAACGTGTCTGGGGGCAGCGTGTCGAGGATGTGTCAGAGGCTCCTTAATTGCTCCTGTCGTACGTTCCGAGGTTACTCTAGTATCACAGGAGTATGTTTCCTGAGGGTGGTCTATCTCAGGGATACCCCCACTTTCGAGGATGGTTTAATCGTCCCCCCGAGGTTGGCATTGTCGTTTCCCAGAACGGAGGATTGCCGAGGTCGGATTAGGGAGGTCGAACATCCTTCTTCTGTGGCAGGTAGCTTCTCTGCCGAGGTTGGCACTTTGTCCGAGTCGGGGGGTCCAAAAGGTTATGGGCACTTCGGCTATCACGAGGAATCTTGAATTACCTTAATCGGGCACTCGAGAAAAAAGTTATGTAAAAAATACTATAGCATATCAATCCTGCGGGGGCTTGGTGATGCGTCATCAGGAATGACGACACAGTTGGCGACGCGTCACCAACTACTATAACACTCGGGTTCTAGACGTGCCTTGTTTCTACTCCGTGTCCATACACACTTTGGGGGCATCCAACCCCTCCCAAACATCCAAGAAAAACCTCCACAACCTCAAGAACTCTATGAATGCTACAATAGGCCATTTTGGTGCTAACTAAACAAAGCTTGAGGTGCTTGATTACACCACACTAATCCTTGATTTATACTATTCCATCACAAGCAAATTCTACCATAACCTATGCATATCTTCGAAACTACTTGAAACCAACATTCAAACAACTAAGACATGCATCATATGAATGTGATAACTAAATCCCTTACCTCAATTCTGAAGAACAAGCACGAATCAAGCATCTACACCAAGCACAATGTGTTCCATTAAGGCTTTTATAGTTCCAAGCAAATCAACACAGTAGGCATCCAAAATAAGCTCAATTAAGCTAAACCCAAGCTCATGGAAGCTCAAGAAACCAAGAACAACTCAAGAACATCAAGTAAATAATTTGGGCAAAATGCACCTCAGCTCACCGAGCTGAAAAACGTAATCCAAGAGCTTCCACACCAAACTATGCAAGAATAAGCCCTTTCATACATATATACCTCATGGGGCACCAAAACCCACGAAGAATTAATGAAGAAATGGAAGTTTGGCCATGGAATGGAAGAGAAAGAGAGCTACGGGTTTGGGAGGTTGAAGACGATGAATAGTAGCTGCCAAATCCTTGAAAATGGTTTAAATAGCCATTTTCTCACTTTAGCCATTCAACTTTTGTTAATTTTGCAAAAGTACCCCATGCTCAAACAGTGCCATAAGAGTTGGCAATTTAGCCCAGCTCTTTGGTTTCTTAGGTCAAAAATAATAACTTATGAGCTTGGAAAACGAAATGATAGCCGAAGCACTATCCCCCTGATCACCCACCGACCACGGGAAAGAGAGAGCCAAACACTTGAGGCATACGACCTCGGAAAGGACTCTGGAGTGAAGGAAATCATATACTTGAGGCACACGGCCTCGGTAGCTCGCCAATTCCAACTTCGGGAGCAAGCGGAGCGCCTCCTTCGGGAAGGCAACCGAACCAGCTTCGGAGGAGAAGGACCAATCACCCTCCGAGGGAGAAAGGTCCTCGAAGACGGAGACGCCGAAGTTCCAGCCTGACTCCGGAAAAAGGCTCCTCACCCCGAAGTGAGACATCAACCAAAGGAACCTCGGTTGTACGGCAAGAGCTATCAAGGAGTCTCTGACACTCCGATCACATACGTCTCCGACACGCCACCTTCAAACACGCTCTGACACATCGACGCAGTCTAATGTCCTGTCACGAAGGGCTACAGCTCACGGCTCGAGAAGCCTGCAAGTGGCTAGGGGCCCCCGCGCCCAAAAATACGAACACCATCCGACCACACACGTGTCAAACACGTGTCACCATCTGAAGGGGTCATCCCTTTTCTTTTATACAAGGGAAATGATCACAGGGAGGGACACCCCGGAGGAGAGACTCTCCCCTGGGAAAAAGGGACTCTCTTGAAAATAGAGGATGCTCTCCTCTTTCCGCCTGAAAACTCTCCCTTCAACCCTCAGAGAAACACGCCAGGCAAGCGTCTCTTGTGCTTATTGCTACGTCTCTCTCTCTCTCTCTCTCTCTAAGCACTGACTTGGGCGTCGGAGGTTCCCCCCCAGAAAACCACCCCGGGGGCCTCCTAACCCCTTTTTTTTTAGTGTTTCAGCCAGGTCTCCCTGAGGAACCACTGTTCCGGACTCTTCCTCACATCGGAGGCACCTCCTGTCACCACCCTGCCACGGGGCCAAGAAGCTACCGGCCATCACTTAAGGTGATCCACCCTGGACGCCTTCCTTCTGGACTAACCCGCACTTCCAGGACCCCCTACTGCCCTCACTACTGCACACAGTGGAGATGCCGGTCTGCACGACCCAGCGGCATCATCTGGCACCGTCTGTGGGAATTCGCTCCCAGGTTACCGAAGTTGAAACTCGGCGTTCTAAGGAGAGGGGACTCCCGAGGTCCCCGTCCGGGCCAGAGATTCAACGGGCAACCGAATAATGGCAGCAGGGATTTCCCTGCCCGAGGGTGAACACCCTCTGACTATTACCATAGCCTTCCTGTGCGAATTCCCACGCCCTGGCGTGGTTGAAATAACGGAGTAGTCAAGCCAGAGAAGGCCGCAGCTAAATTCAGGCCGAAGGCCCTCCTCATCGGTGCCTCGATGGGAAGAGAATCCCGTGTCAATTCGCAAGAGTTTGGGAAACGGAGATTGACGAGATGAGTCCTCGGCGAGAAGCATACCCCCCGGAGTACGACCTATGGGAAAAGAAGGGTCGAGATGACCCTGGCCTTCCCGCCGAAAGAAGTTCTACACCCGAGGAAAAAATTGCCATCTCCTCGGCATCGAAGTCAAAACCCATTGCCCCGAAAGGTCGTCTACGACTTGACGCGAGGGCAGAAGGCGCTGACTCTACTTCCCTAGACACGCTATCGCCATCCCAAGGGACCCGCCTCTGCACGACGTCACGAAAAAGAGTAGAGCATTCGGAAAGGACTATCGAAATGGTGCATCGAACTCAAAGAGTACTACATCGCGCGTAAGCCTAGAAGGGCAGTAAGCGCCCAGGTACTGGCAGACTAGATCGCCGAAATCCCAGAAGTAAGGAAGGCTAAAACCAACAAGGGAGACAAAGCAAAGGTAGATCTAGAGTGGAAGCTCCTTGTTAGTGGAACCCCAAGCGCAGAACATCAGGGTGCTGGGATACCCCCTTAGGGGCCCGAAGGCAGGGAGGCCACCAAAATGATCAAATTTGATTATCGAAAGTGTTGGGCCATTTGAGCATGGCAACGCTAGGTATAATAACCTTGCACAAAAGGCGGAAAGATCCTACAAGGAGGAATCTCGCAACTAAAGAGTCCCGAAAATCCTCATGAAGAGGCAGAAAGTGCAAAGATGTTCCGGACGATATTTCCTGACTAAGGAAAAACTATGCAGGCAAAGGTACACAACTCCGTTATAAAAATATATATATCAGTAAAAAAGGTGCAGGACAATTCGTCCAAGAGGTGTGAAAACGGCCAGAGACACGCCAGCACCTGAAGACTGCCTTCGGAGTGGATAACCTCGGAAAGATTGCACCGAGCCACTCCAAACAACACTCGGAGATGTGAAGTTCTGCGTGATAGCAGAAGGACTACTTCATTGAGTGGGGTAAGGCAGAACTCCTAGTAACCATGCCGGCAAAAGGCGCACAAAAAGTTCGTCTGGAAGAACATAATATGCTGATTTGGCATACCTATGGTGGTACTAGACAATAATGATTTCTAGTCTATGAACAAGGGATTTCAAGAATTCGTCACCGACCTCGGAATAAAAAGGCACTTCGGCCCACTAGCTCAGCCCCCGAGCAACAGATAAGCAGAGTTGCCAAAAGAGCTATAAAAGAGGGACTATAAGAGATGCAAAGGGAAAGTGGCCAGGAGAACTTCTTGCTGTACCAAGGAGTTATCAGACAACTCCCCAAGGGACTAAGGGGGAAACACCTTTCTCACTTATCCCCAGTACAGAAAGCCATCAAGTAGTTTGGCCAGCATACAGATGTTTGACTAAAAGAGGAAATGACCTCGGGTTGAGAGTTATCCTCGACTTAGTTGTCAAACACTAAGAAGCGGCCGAGCTCGAAAGAAGAGCCTTCTCGGCAAAAGGTGGCCATAAGTGCAAACATGCATGATACGACAAAAGGAACAAGGAAAAAGAGACCTCGCCCCCGAAAGGCCGAATTAGAACCCCAAAAACCGTCCTATGGGGTACTTCTGCCAAATGGGAAAGGGCCTTACTGGGTCCTAAATGAGGTCCGAATGGGAGCATACAAGCTTGGCAACAACAAAGGGAGAAAAAATGAAAAAGTACAAGTCACTCTGGCGTTTTAAAGAAATTCTATACTTAGAATTTTTAGACAAGAAATGGTGCAAGCCAGAAATTTGTCTAAGTACAGAAAGTATTCCCCTATATGAGAATGTTCGCCGAACGAAGCTGAAGCATAGACTCCCAAAAATCTCCTATTCCTTCCGAAGTTAGTTGGGTTATATGCCCAAAAGAGGGCAAGTCTACCGAACACGGTCGACAAAGGGCAGGCTAAAATTTGCCTGAAAGGAACTTTGCTTACTACGAAAGTTCGCCCGAAGGATGGCCGAAGAAACAAGCAAAGAAGTACCGAAGTCCCTTGACCAAAAGTGGCCGGGACAATTGGGAAACAAAAATTACTCAAAAAGACTTAGCCAAAATCATGAAGGAAAATCCATTGAAGAAGGCCTTGATACAAGAAAAAAAAGTATAAAGAAGAAGAAGGCAAAGGTCCTAGAATATCTAAGGGACCCCGGCGTCATGGGAAGCTTCGGCTCCTGAGTCTTTTGCCGTCGCCTTCGGTACGGGAGGAGGAAACAGCAAGTTGAGGAACTCGACTCTCGACCAAGTCCACCGAGGCCCCTCGAGAATATCTAGGGCAGCCAGAAAGGAAGGATCAAGGTCCGGATACTTCTTCAGAAACTGATGATGAGCTAGGCAGAAGCCATCCTAAAAAGTAACTTTGGACGTCTGGACGGCATTGTCTCTTTCAACGTCCAACTCGTCCACCTCATGCTGAAGATCTGAAACCTCCTTCTGAAGGTCGGAAATCTCCTTCTCCAGCCCCTCGGTTTTCTTCTTCTTCTTCGAACCCTCCTTCAGCGAGTCGACCTTGGCCTGGAGTTCAGCATTTTCAGCCATCGCCATCGCCAGAAGGGTAGACTCCCCTTCTTTTTCCTTTTGAAGGGTCTCGTTGGCCAAAGTCAGGCTGATTAATTTGTCGCCAAGGTTTGACATCTTCTTGGAAAAATCCTTCAAGAGCTCCTCTTGGCCCTTCAAGAACTCCCGAACACCGGCAATCTTCTCCTTGCATATTTGGCTCAACTTGGTGTTTGTCACCACCGAGTTGGCACAAAAGAGTTTGGCCTTCTCCAATTTGTCTTCGGCCCAAGCTCGGACCGAAGACTGCTTTACTGCCCAAGCTCGGAGTTATCCACTATACCCCAAAAGCTGCAAAAAAAGAGAGAGAGAAGGTACTTATCAAAATTTGCACAAGGAAAGCCAAAACACTTAGACTAAAAGTGGGAGGAAAAGTGAAGAGCCTGAAGGACTACCTGAGCAGCATGGTCGGAAACTCTGGCGGCAAGGGCATCCTCGGAGGCACACTCCTCGGTGACTGCCTTGAAGGATGCCTGAGTAACACGCCCCTCGCCATTTGGGGAGCCATCTCCCGGCAGTCCTCGGAGAACAGGTTCATGTCCTCCGTGAAAGATCAGAACGGCTCCCTCAGAACTTTGTCCTTTGGGACATGAGAATCCTGAAGAACCCGCCTTCGAGCGTGTTCAACCATCCAAGCTGAGGGCGCCAAATCCTTTGCAAAAAGAAACATACATCTCATCAGGTAAAAATTCCTTGCTTATGAAAGATGTAAGATTGCAGGAGAAAAAGGACAAACCTGGCGCGACCTCAACAACATCGTCATCAGAGTCCTAGAGTTCCTCCACGTCGGCAGGAATATGTTTGCCCTTGGCCCTTCGGCGCTTTTCTAAATCTTCAGTAGAAAGATCCGCCAAAGAGTCCAACAAATCCGCCGATGTGGCGGGACTCGGAGGGGCAGGAATGATGACCACCCCGGCAAGAACCTTGCCGGGCGTTTCAGGCTGGGAAAAAGTTGCAACCTCGGTCGAAGTCGCAGTGACATCGCTAGCGTTAGTGGAAGCAGCAATAACATCGCCGACCTCCGAAACGTCCTCCAAGGAGGGAAGATGGGTGTCCTTATTGGCCTTCTTGGCCGAAGATGGTCCGCCCCCAGAAGTCTTGTGCCTCTTCTTCACTTGTGCTCCCTTATCGGCCTGACCAAGGAAGAGAGACCTATAATAGGCGGCAGACTCGTCGCCCATCTCTGAAAAAAAAAAAGGGAAAACATCAGTGTGAGTCCGCAGGCACTTATGCTGAAAATTTTTGAAAGAAACTCACTTTCAAAAAAGGCTTCGTAAGTAAGCTCGCTCCGAAGGAGCTTTACCAGCCAAGAGTTCTTCCCCTCGATAGTAGGAGCTGGCATGCCGAGATCCATCTTATGCTCCGTAACCACCCCCAGCTCTCGAAGGACATCCTCGGTCATGAGTTTCCACATGATCGGGAAAGGGTAGAGAGAGCATGGAGGGACCTTGGCATCCCAGTCGGCGACAGCACAGATTCGTCTGTCAAAGTCCCCAAACCTAGCTGCCAACTCGGGAGTAAGCAACTTCCTGGAATCCATGACATCCGCCTCCAGCTTTCCCCGAGCCCACTTAGTCGGGACGTGCGACCAGGCCTCCGCCACCCTCAGGAAGAAGAACTTCCTTTGCCACCCTCGCCAGCTATCCTTGGTAGCGAAGGTAAACATAAATTTATTGGTCCCAGATCCCCGAGGCAGCATGAAATAAAAGCCACCCTTCGGAACCGGATAGAGCTTATAATACTGCATGAACAGGGTGAAATGGGGTTCTACCCCTAAGATCCCGCACATGCAGAGAAAAGCATTGAAATAGCAGTGTGAGTTGGGAGGAAGCTGATTCACGGCTATGCCATGAAATTGGCAAAAGTCGCAAATCATCTTCGCTGGAGGAAACCGAAGTCTGGCCTTCAGTTGGGCTTAGAAAATGGTAACCTCGTCACCTCGATTCATAAAGCTAAACTGGCCAAGGCGAGGTAACCTTGTGATGGCATATGAGGGAAGGAAAAATTTGGTCTTCCACTTTTCTAATTTTTCAGGAGTGGTGCAACAAGGGTGAGACATAAGAGGTTGCCAGCTCTCGGGAATAGGCATGGTTGACAGAAAAATGACTTCGGAAAAAGGGAAAAATGATTTCAGAAAAAGGAAAAATGACTTCGAGAAGCAAAAAGAAAAGCAGAAACCGAAGGAACTCTAGAAATCAGAACCCACCAAAAGTCTTGCTGAAGTCTGGGTTTGAGGACGCCATCGTGAAAGATCGCCGGAAATCGCTCCGCCGCTAAGATCGCCTCAAAAAAGGAAGAAAAAGCAAGAGCAAAGTGAGAGCAAAGAAAATGAAGAGTATGACGAGAGGAAGGCTTATATAGATCGAGGAAGGGCAGCCAAAAGGGCGTCATAATCGCTGCGTGAAGGTGAAACATCGCCATAATTGCCTCTCGCGCGCAAAAAGGCGTGCCCATCCCAGCTGATGACTGCCACGTGTCGCCCATCACGAGAAACTAGGACATGTTTTCTAACATCCGGAAAACCCGGGCACATTCCTCAAGACTGACACGCCTAGTTTCAAGACGCGTCGATCCACTAAACTATGGTGGGAAAAGTGAACAAGTTGGGAATCTTGAGAACACTGAAGGGCGGATAGCTGCACCTGTCCGAACAAGGCTTATCATCCAGGTGGCGAAGTGCCTTACCGGCCGATGTCATACCCTGAGTGTAAATCCATAAGGTCTGGCGTTCAAGGCTCCATGCCGGCCTGTTCGACCGAAAACGTACATACTACTACATGGGCCTCCGGGAGTCCATGAGGTCGTCCTATCAAAACTGCCGACTGAGCGATAGACGGACACCAGAAGAAGCTATTTGCCGAAGTCTTAACTTCGACTTTTCAAGGGGGGCATGTGATAGCCGAAGTGTTATCGCCCTGATCACCCACCGACCACGGGAAAGAGAGAGCCAGACACCTGAGGCGTACGACCTCCGAAAGGACTCTTGAGTGAAGGAAATCATATACTTGAGGCACACGGCCTCGGTAGCTCGCCAATTCCAACTTCAGGAGCCAGCGTAGTGCCTCATTCGGGAAGGCAACCGAACCAGCTTCGGGGGAGAAGGACCAATCACCCTCCGAGGCAGAAAGGCCCCCGAAGACGGAGATGCCGAAGTTCCAGCCTGACTCCGGAAAAAGGCTCCTCACCCAGAAGTGAGACATCAACCAAAGGAACCTCGGTTGTACGGCAAGAGCTATCAAGGAGTCTCTGACACTCCGATCACATACGTCTTTGACACGCCACCTTCAAACACGCTCTGACACACCGATGCAGTCTGCTGTCCTGTCACGAAGGGCTACAGCTCACGGCTCGAGAAGCCTGCAGGTGGCTAAGGGCCCCCGCGGCCAAAAATACGAACACCATCCAACCACACATGTGTCGAACACGTGTCACCATCTGAAGGGGTCACGCCTTTTCTTTTATATAAGGGAAATGATCACAGGGAGGGACACCCCGGAGGAGAGACACTCCCCTAGGAAAAAGGGACTCTCCGGAAGAGGGACTCTCCTGAAAATAGAGGACACTCTCTTCTCTCCGCCTGAAAACTCTCCCTTCATCCCTCAGAGAGACACGCTAGGCAAGTGTCTCTTGTGCTTATTACTACGTCTCTCTCTCTCTCTCTCTCTCTCTCTCTCTCTAAGCACTGACTTGGGCGTCAGAGGTTCCCCCCTGGGAAACCACCTTGGGGGCCTCCTAACCCCTATTTTCTGAGTGTTTCAGCCAGGTCTCCCTGAGGAACCACTATTCCGGACTCTTCCCCGCACCGAAGGCACCTCTTGTCACCACCCTGCCACGGGGCCAAGAAGCTGCCGGCCATCACTTAAGGTGATCCACCCTGGACGCCTTCTTTCTGAACTAACCCGCATTTCCAAGACCCCCTGCTGCCCTCACCACTGCACACAGTGGAGATGCCGGTCTGCACGACCCGACGGCATCATCTGGCACCGTCTGTGGGAATTCGCTCCCAGGTTGCCTGATGGTTAGACGCGACTCCCCCTGAGGGAGTGTAAATCCCTGAGGTCTTGGGTTCAAGGATCCGTTCCGCCCATTAATGCGCCACAAGGGATAATACTACCTGGGTCCGTCCCAGGTCGGCAGAGGCCTAACCTTCTGCCATCACCAAACTGATCACCTCAAGGTGCAAAATGACCATTTTGCCCCTAGTTACACTTAGGTGCCAAAATGAAGTAGGAACCATCTACCTTTTTAAACACTTTCTTGGCTTGCTTATTCAAGCTAATTGAGGCATTAAACTAGGGATTTTGACTTGTTGAACAAGTCTTACCTGACCATTAAAGTTCCACTGCCTAAAGGGCCATAACACATGCAGTCCTAGGATGCCACATTTTGAATCTATAAATGCATGTATATAGAGCTAATGGAGTAGGGACTTAGAGTAATGCATGGCTTGTGTCTTGGTTGTGTATAATGGGCTTGGGTAACCCCTTAAGGCATTAATTGTGGTGGACTAGAAAATGCATGCATGGTTTGTACCTAATCAACCTAGGAAGTATGCATGTTTGTATGCCTGAATGTATACGTGTGATAATTGGGCAAGCACCCTAGGTAGGCTACAAGTATACCTCTTAAGTACACTAGGCGCACATACTCACAAACCCACCTACGCGTACTCATATCCACCCCATTTGCACCAAGATAAATCTAATTAAACACACTCATTAAAATAACACATTAAACTTGTAACCTAATGTGTTAAACTTGCAACTTAACATGTTAAGCTAAAAATCTAATAAGATTTCATAAGATGGCTTAAGTTGTAACCTCTACCTAAGTCCCACCTAAGTAAGAACTAAAAGTTGGGGTTAAATATCCTGGATTGCCCTATCCTAGTTCATTGTATGAAAATGAATAGTTAACTAAACCTCCTAAAGGGTTTAGGGTGTGGGTGAATTGGGCCCTAACCCTTGGGGCCTAGACGCCAGGAACACTCAACTCCACGGTGCTGAAAAGGCACCCCTAGGTACTACAACCCTGCACGATGCCTAGGTGCTGGGGCCACATGCCCTAAACGCAGAAAAAACCTTCTAAGCTTCTTTGAAGGTTTCCTATGGCTTCAAGGCATGCTAGGGATGCCTCAAATCACCATATACATGTAAAACAACTTGTATAGGCCATAAATACACCATCACAACATTCCTATGATGCATCAAAACATCAACACTCAAATAGCATCAATTGAACATGAAACCTTAAATACCTTACGTTAATTTCAAGTCATAAGCAAGAATCAGGCAACTTCTCACGAAGAATAAGGTTCCACAAGTTTCTACCTAAGTTCCAAGCAAACCAATGTAAATGACACCAAATTACTAATTACTGACAAAAATCCAAGCATCAAATCATCAAATAAACAAGGAACAAGCAAGAAATCATGTTACCCCTTGCCAAATATAGGAACCCCATTGGAAAACATGGCAAACACCTTGAAAATAAAAAAACCAAGCTTGAAACAAGTTGGCTAAAGCTTATATACCCCTTGGGCCTTCAAATTCCTTCAAGAGCACTTGATTTTGAGCAAGGATTGAAGGTGAAATCAAATGGAGAAGAGGGAGCTTGGGTTTAGATTGGAATGGGATAAAAAATGGTAGCCACAACTCACTTTACCAAGTTTTAAAGCTTCTAAATCACCAAGGCACCAAGCTTTGTTAAAAGTTACAAAAAGTCCCCTTCCTAAATAGTAACCAAAGTCAAAACTTAGTCAAATGTTGTTCACTTAGGCTAATTTGGATTTAAAGAAAGTGTTAGGTTTCAAAAACTCATTTTTAATGCCCGAGACTTGGCTCAACACTTCAAGACACAAAATTACCATTTTACCCCCGAACCATATTTAGTGTCATAAACTCTTTGGAACTTAGTAAACCTTCCCTAACTTACTTAATCTTGCCTAGTTAGCTTGAAATAAGGTATTAAACTAGGAATTTAATTAATTTACCTCCATTGGCTGAGTTTTTCGCTAAAAGGGCCGTAACATAGCTAGTAGGAAGTCTATTAGTATTGACTTTGACTTAGTATAAATGTGACATGTATTATTATTAATTCGGGTTAGGCTTATTATCTCATGACATTGGTCACTTAGGTTGATAGGCAAAACACTTAGAAATTGTGTTGCCATAGAATTTACTTGCTATGAGTGTTGTTTTTCATCCATGGTTTGGCATGGTATAATACTTGTGCATGTGTGAGCATTAAAATGTTTTCTTACATGGCCTCACATATTTTATTCATATTTTCTTGAAATCCCACCGAACCATTATCTTAGTTTAATAAACTTAAGTGTTTTATTGAAACTAGGTAAATGTTTCTTAACTCTCAAGTATATACTAAACGCTAAGTAAGTGGTTAGGATTTATATAGTAAATGTTGGCAAAAAGTTCCTGGAAATGAGGAATGATTCTGGCTTAATTAAGGGTTTGGATTAGGCAACAGAATAATTTAGCCTAATAAAACAACTAATTAGGCATTTATTCAGATAGTTCCTCACGTAGACCAACTTTTGAGTAGGGACAGCAGTTGGCTAAGCAAAGAACTCGCCCTAGTCACAGCTCTCCCACTCTGTTGAGTCCATTGACACTAAAGTAGCGCAAAGATAGGAGGTGAAAGAGTCCAGCAAGTCAAGGTTATAGGGGAACTCATCTGTAAAAAGGTGACTCGGTATCAGCAACTCAGAATTTTTGCAGACAAAGATGGATTCAAGATGAAATCAATTTTCAAAACAAGGTTCCCTCGAAGAAGTTGAAATTTGGCCTAATTTGTATTTTAAGTCCTTAAACTTATATGCTTGTGACTATTTTAGCATGAAGTTTTTTTTAGTATAGTCACTTATTGTTAGAGAAAAAGTGGCCACATGGTTTTTTGGGCCTAAGAATGGAGTTAGGTACTGCACATCATCAACTTCCATTAAAGATAACAGAAGAAGTGACGAAATGGACTCAGGTGGGATGTGCTTTAAGAGATAAAGGACTTTAATGGTCACTTTTGGAGATTAGAGACTACTTTATGATAAACTTAAAAATTAAGGGACTATGAATGATTTTTACCTTGTTTTTTACTTATTTGTAACTAATTTGGATACAATTTGTTGCTTTTGAAAAGAATATAAAAACCCAATCTTATCAAACTAACCCGAACTGATTTTTATACAATTTGGGTTGTCATCGGATTTAAGGGTATGCGTGTAAGGTTGTGAAGTGAATTGGGTAACCCAGTCAATAATGCGGGTAGGGTCTGGTTGAGCCAGAACCCGGTCATACTGAACTCATGAAGATCCCTAAAGGAAATTTGAAAATTTGCCTTCTGAAATTAGTGAGGTACATTCCACAAAGAAATAAAAGAAACCAAAAGACACATCAATACTTGAACATCTAATTTGAAAATCGATTCAACAAACAATCATGACTTTTCATTGGAGCTTGCTACGACATCTTAGGGATTATGGCATGTAGCCCACATGCATCTTTTATTGTGTTTCTTTCACATTCTCTTTATGTTTTTTTCTGAATACTAAAACAAAACAAAAAAAAAAACAATCTTTGCAGCCAAGTGGACAACATTATAATCTGAGGGAAAATTGCATAATCTCCCATGTGGCTTCACCTAATCTATAATTTTTCCCTATAATTTAAAAAATATATACTTTACTCCAACTTTATTTGCACTATCTGATAATAAATTTTGAAACAGTAATTTAAAATGTTTAGTAATTATATTCCAATAATTTCAAAATGCTTGATTTTTCTCACAGTTAACTGACATTTGAAAAATATTAATTTGTATTTATCGAGAGAAAAATGAATTTACTGGAATGAAAAATTGATAATTTAAATTGTCAATTATTGTAAAAAATATTGAATAGATTAAATCTACTGAAATATGATTATACTCCATCTATCTCGCAAAACTTTTTATAATTTTTTTTCTTTTAAAACTTCTTATAGAAATATAAACTTTTTATATGAAAATAATACCTTAAAAACTTTAGTTTATAAATATTGAATAGATATAGGTTGCCTTTTTAGGGGAACGAGGAAAATTTGAATTTCACGCTTTAGATTCTGGATGCGAATTGGGAAAATTCAAGAATTTACCACTAAGCTTTACCAAATGAGCCAAATCACTAGTGAGATACCCACGAAAACTTTTCTATGTTTTCAAAGTTGGCCAAATCTCTCGTTCCCGTCAAGTCAAGCTGATCAGGCACCAACAGAGGAACGAAGACTTTGAGACACAGGCGAAGAGATTTTGAACTCCATCGCCACCAGTGTCCACAACAACAGCAGGCACAACCTTGCTATTGAAAGCCCAAAAGAAACAGACATCCAACGAGCTTTTTCGTAGCGAATTGAACACCTTTTCTGGTTGTCCAATCAATAACCCAAAAGTAAGATTCGATACTATTGCTCCAGCTCTCTAAAAAGCTGTAACGTTTGGTTGCGGAAGAAGATCACAACTTCTGTCTTCTGTCGATAAAAATTGGAATCGTGCAAGTGACAATGCCGATATCAAGCTTCAGGCTTTCTCATTCAAATTCGCTCTACCAATCCGGCAGTAAATGGGAATCTTCCGATCTCTCTCTTTCTGCTTTTTTTTCTCGGCTCTCAAGATTTCCTTCCCGGAGCTGTCCTACTTTTGCTAGTCTTAGTCTTCCATGTGCTACCGTTGCTAAGAAGCCTGTGAGACCAGAAGTAAAGCCCGTTGGGTTTGACACTCTTGATGATGCACGCTCTGTGTTCGATGATATGCTCCATCAACAACCGCTGCCTTCTCTCCCTGAATTTTGTTGGCTGTTTCACACCATAGCCAGAATGAACCATCATTCCACCGTGATTTCTATGTCCCGAGAGCTTGAATTTGCAGGTATCAAACATAACATTTACTCTCTTAGTATGTTGCTTAATTGCTTCAGTCACTTTTGCCGTCTTGGTGTTGCGTACTCCATATTGGGGAAGATGTTCAAACTTGGATTGCAGGCAAGTGCTATTACTTTCACTTCTTTGATTAATGGGCTTTGTCTTGGTGGAAAGATTGTTAAATTAGTGAGATTGCTTGACGAGATGATGCGTATGGGGTGTCAGCCTGATTTGATCACGTACAATACCATTGTAAATGGCCTTTGCAAAATAGGGGACAATTGTAGAGCTCTTAAAGTTCTAAGAAAGATGGAAGAAAGAAGCTTCCTTCCTAATGTGGTAACATTCAACACTATTGTTGATAGCCTTTGTAAAGACAAGCTTATAACCGACGCTGAAAACTTGTTACTTGAAATGATTGGAAAAGGCATTCAGCCCAATGTTGTTACATACAATTCCTTCGTCCATGGCATGTGCAATGCAGGCCAACAAAATGAGTCTGCCAAGTTGCTAAATGAAATGGTGGCTAAGGGCATTAATCCAGATGTTGTGACGTTCAACATATTCATTGATTCACTATGTAAAGTGGGGGATTTCTTGAGGCTCAAAGTATTGTTTTAAGGATGATGAAACAAGGGGTTGAGGGTGATGCCCGTTGGCATCCTCATTGTGTGACATAGTGGCTTGAAGTAGGGACTTCCAGTGTGAAGATGTCTGAATGAGAGACTTCCGATGAGAGGGTGGCTGTAAGACTCAGAAAAACAAGGGTTAGAGACTCACTGGAATGTGTTTCCGGGGGAAGAGCCTCCAACGCCTAAGTTAGTATTTGGGAAATAAGAAGCAAAAGGTAGAGAACAAAGAGTAGAGAGTTGTGTGTCTTCCTTACCAAGGTTACTCCCAGGTATTTATAGGAGGGCATAGGAAGGAGGCCGTTTGACACAACCCATGTAGATCGTGACACGTGTTTGGTCGAATGCAATCCGTACCTCCGTAGATAGGTATCTCCTGCTGGCCCAAGCCTGTTCTGGCCAGAGGTCAGGACCATGTGGGAGGTCTTCGTGTCAGGGGCGTGTGCGAGGTCCCTCTGTCAAAGGCTCATTAACTGTTTTTGTCGTATCTTCGTGAGACTTCTTCTAAATAGAAGGCCCTCTTTGGCAAGATATCATCACCGAGGGCCGTCATGATAAGTTCTTCAGGGGAACGGGGCACCTTTGGGAGACATTCTCCCTTGCTGAGGATGGGGAATTATCCTTCTGAGGTCGGTAGGTTCGTAATATCCGATGGTGGTAAAAGACACCCTTCCCCTGAAGTTGGTCATGTCACCTTTCCGAGGATGGTGAGGGCCCAACCTTTTCGAGGTCAGTCCCACTATTCCCCGAGGGCGGTACTGGGTCACCGAGGTCAGGGGATCAAGGATAGTGCGAGCCCCCTCTTCCTGAGGTTGGTTACTCATCCTTTCCGAGGGTGGTGATGGTCTTTCCCGAGCGTGGTGCTTACCAGACAACCTGGAAATTCTAAGGGCAATAGCCCTTTGGCTATCACATGCCCCCCTCGGAAAGCCGAAGTTGCATCATCGATACTCGAGCTTTTGCAAGTGCCTCGTGGGACTATGGTAGATGATTGATGTCTCAGCAAATATTAGCTGACTTTTTGACCAAGGTTACCTTCTTCGGTAAGGGTTCCTCTTTGGCCCAGAACACCCTCTTCTAACCGAGGTAGTAGTATGTGTTTTTCAGAAGAGCTTTTGGTGTTCCTGAGGTTACTTTTTCATCCAAAGTGTGTACTTGTCTCTTGGGTTTTTTATTGTCTGCCAGTGAATCGTCACATCTTCTGGATAGATAGACGTGTCTCCTCAAGAATGACTTGCCTAGGTTTGGCGGCTGTCAGGAGGTGTGCCCTCGTTTCCCGTATCGGGTGGCACGTGTCACCTGGTGACTGGCAATCAGTCGCTTCCGTTACGTCAGTCGTGTCTCTTTGCCTTCGAGGGTTCATTATGGCGACGCTTCGCCTGCCTTCTTCGGCCTATATAAACCCTTCCTCCTCAATTTTTTCCACACTTTTGTTCTTTTGCTATCTTTTGCTATCTTTTGCTCTTGAATTTTCCTCCTCTCTCTTTTTTCCGGCGACGGTGCTAGCAACGGAGCAGCTTCCGGCATTACCTGCGGCGTCTTGCGAAGTCCTTTCTTTTTTCTGAACTAGGTGGCTCTTCTTTCCAAAGTTGTTCTTCGGTATATTTTTTTTGTCACCCAATTCTTTTTTCACCTTCCCATGGTTAGATTTCTTTTCGCCAAACATGTCTACTCCATCCCGCTCATGTCTGTTCAACCTATCCCTGAGAGTTGGCTTCCCTTTAACTCTCATCCAAGTTGTGCTACTTCGGAGAAGTTAGAGAAGTGGAGAGCCAAATTCTTTCTCTCTTCTTATGCCATTACTAGGCTACCTAGTCCCGGTATGCCTAGTTATATGAATCATTCAGACGAGGTTACCGTCTTCTGGGCCCAGCTGAAGGTCGAACTTCGGTATCCACCATCGAAGATGGTTTACGAGTTCTGCCAATTCCATGGCATAGTTGTGAATCAACTTCCTTCAAACTCCTACTCTTACTTCAATGCCTTCCTCTGCATGTGTGAGGTTTTCAAGATAGAACCTCACTTCATCTTCTTCATGCAATACTACAAACTCCACCCCGTCCCGAAGGGTGGGTTCTACTTCTTGCTTCCTCAGGGATCTGGGAACAGGAAGTGCACGCTCACCATCAGCACGAAAGACAGCTGGCGAGGGTGGCAGAAGAAGTTCTTCTTCCTGAAGGTCAATGAGAAGTAGAAGCATGTGCCAACCCAATGGGCTCGGGGGACTTTGGATACAGACGTAGTCGATCCCTGGAAACTGCTAACCTTAGAGTTAGAAGCCCAGTTTGAGGAGTTCGACGCCACATTTGGGTTGTCACGGACTGGGATCCTGAAGTCCCACCGAGTTTTTTGTACCCCTTTCCTATTAGATGGAACCTCATGACTAAAAAGGTCCTTCGGGAGCTGGAGGTGATCAAGGAACACGTTACCGAGCTCAACATACCAAAGCTTCCTTTCGAGGGGAAGAAGGCGTGGTTGGTAATGCTCCTTCGGGGCGAACTCACGTATCAGGCCCTTTAAGAGAGTAAGTTACTTCCTAGATTTTTCATATATCTCCTTCTGTACTTACACTAATGTTCTTCTTTTTGCAGAGATGGGTGACAAATTTGCTGCCTTCTACAAGTCTCTCTTCCTCGGTCCAGCTGAGAAAGGAGAGCAGTAGAGGAAGAAGGCAATGGCCAAGAGGAAGAAGGCACCAAGGGGACCATCTTCGACCCCAAGGTCGAAGGAAGCGAAGGAGGACTCTTTTCCCCTGCCACCCGAAGACGAAGTGGGGGCTATGGACCAGACCCCTGTTCGGGTGGACCCACCTTCGGAGCTCGCCATCTGTTCAACCTCGCTGAGTCCAAATACTACTGCAGAGACCTTGGGGACCTCGGTTGGGGGGTTTTCAGCCGAGGAACTTGAGGAGTGCTGAAGGAGGAAAGGCAAACACGTTCCCGTTGAGGTCCTCGAGTTTAGTGACTCTGAGGGCGATGACACCGAGCTTCCACCAGGTTTGTGCCTTAGCCATTTTTCTATGAGTTTGGGAATTTTTGGTATTTTAGACCTTATAGATGAGTGGCTAAGGGATAACGTACTGATGGAACTTCAGCATGATTTTGCAGACGAAGCAGTGCAAGCTCCATAGGTGGAAGATCACGCTCGAAAAAAGGCTATTCGGGATGCCAAGATCCCAAAGGGGAAGGTTCCGATGGAGCCCTTCTGGACCTTCACGGAGGACATGAACTTGTTCTCCGAGGATAGCCAGAAGATGGCTCCTCAGATGGCGATGAGTGTCATCACACATGCCACTTTTCAGTCTCTGACTAAGGAGTGTCCGAACAAGGAGATCCTTGCTGCGAGGATGAGCAAGCAGGCTGCCTAAGTAAACTCCTACTCTTTAATCCTTAAGAATTTTCTATGCTGTTGTTTGCCTTTTGTTCCTTACTCGGGGTCTTTCCCTTTTGCAGCTCTTGGCGTACACTAGGTACTACCGAGCTTGGGCAGCCAAGCAATCTTTGGTTCGTAGTCGGTTCGAGGAGTCCGCCAAATGATGCCCGTTGGCATCCTCGTTGTGTGATAAAGTGGCTTGAAGTAAGGGCTTCCGGTGTGAAGATGTCTGAATGAGAGACTTCCGATGAGAGGGTGGTTGCAAGACTAAAAAAAACAAGGGTTAGAGACTCCCCAAAATGTGTTTCCGAGGGAATAGCCTCCGACACCCAAGTCAATATTTGGGAAATAAGGAGCAGAAAGTGGAGAGCAAAAAGTAGAGAGTTGTGTATCTTGCTTACCAAGGTTTTTCCTAGGTATTTATAGGAGGGCGTAGGAAGGAGGCTGTTTGACACAACCCACATAGATCGTGACACGTGTTCAGTTGGATGCAATCCGTACCTTCATAGACGGGTATCTCCTGTTGGCCCTAGCCTGTTCTGGCCAGAGCTCAGGACCGTGTGAGAGGTCTTCGTGTCAAGGGCGTGTGCGAGGTCCCTGTGTCTGAGGCTCCTTAACCATTTTTGTCGTATCTTCGTGAGACTCCTTCGGAATAGGAAGCCCTCTTTGGCAAGATATCATCACCGAGGGCCATCATGATAAATTCTTCGGTGGAGCGGGGCACCTTTGGGAGACATTCTCCTTTGCCGAGGATTGGGAATTATTCTTCTGAGGTCAGTAGGTTCATAAAATCCGAGGGTGGTGAAAGACACCCTTCCCCCAAAGTTGGTCATGTCACCTTTCCGAGGATGGTGAGGGCCCAACCTTTCCGATGTCAGTCCCGCTATTCCCCGAGGGCGATGCTAGCTCACCGAGGTCAGGGGATTAAGGATAGTGTGGGCCCCTTCTTCTCGAGGTTGGTCACTCGTCCTTTTCAAGGGTGGTGCTGGTCTTTCTTGAGGGTGGTGCTTACCAGACAACCTAGAAATTCTAAGGGCAATAGCCCTTTGGCTATCAGAGGTTACTGTCGTTACTTACAATGCTTTGATTAACGGATATTGTTTACAAGGTCAACTGGATGAGGCACAACGAGTATTTGATTTGTTAGGTAACAATGGTCCTGCACTTGACTGGGTTAGTTACAACACATTGATCAATGGAAATTGTAAATCTAAAATGATAGATGAGGTGATGTGGCTATTTCATGAAATGCCTTTCAAAGGATTAACCCCTGATGCATTTACATACACCACGTTGATAAATGGCATGTGCATAGTTGGAAGACTTTCAAGTGCTTATGATGTTTTCAAAGCCATGTGCTCTAATGGCCAAATCCCAAACTTGGTGACTTGTGGTACTTTGCTAAATCGCTTATGCAAGAATGGAAAGTTGGATCATGCCTTAACCCTTTTTAAAGCAATGGAAAGTAATGGGATGACTGCAAATATTGTTATTTACAATATCCTAATTGATGGCATGTGTGAAAGGGGAAAACTCAAAATGGAGAAAGAGTTATTCCATCTGCTCACCCAACAACTCCAACCTAATTTTCAGACACATAATATGATGATCAAGGGACTTTTTAAAAATGGTTTGCAAAATGAAGCATACAAGTTATTTAGGAAAATGTGACAAAATGGTTTTCTACCTAATGACTGCACTTACAACATGATGATAAGAGGATTTCTTCATGTTAATGACCTATCAAAGGTGATGGAAGTGCTCAAGGAAATGCTAACCAAGGGATTTCTAGCAGATACATCCACAACAGAGATGTTACTTGATCTATTGCCTTCTGATGGTGTAGATTCATCATGTTCAGATCTTGTTCATTTTCTATCAAGAAGTGAAATGATAATGTAAGACTTAATCTTCCTGTTCAGTATTCTCATTAAAATAACTCACTTTTTTTTTCCTACTAGTAACAACCTGTTTTTCTATCAACAAAAAATTTAACAGTGTACTTTTTGGTTTAATTTTTTTGGTTCTAATATATGACTTTCAGGGATGAAGATAAGTAGCCGAGCTTGTTAGGATCCAGGATTTTTCAGTGAGTTCAAGTCTTCCGAATAATTTTGGCTTTGTTTGTTTGTTATTTTTTTCAATCTGAAACAAATATAAAGAATTGTAATTACTTGTGTTTCATGCCATTTCATCTTCCATCTTATTTGTTGTTAAGTGGGAAAATCTCACATGGCTAAGAAAAGGGGTTAAGTCAATGCTTTATATAATGATGAAACCTCTCCACCTATCGCCAATTGATTTTAGGTTAGACGCTTTAACATGGTATTAGAATAGGTTTGAAACTGCCCCAGCCATTACCAAAAATAACTCATGTGATAGAGCTGAAGCAGCTTACATGTGAGGGGCGTGTTAAGTGAGAAAATCTCACATAGCTAAGAAAAGGGGTTAAGTAAATGTTTTATATAGTGATGAGGCTTCTCCACCTATCACCAATTGGTTTTAGGTTGAATGCATTAACATTTGTTACATGCCCTTTCAGTTCCACTTGAGTTATTTCTTCGCTACCATTAAGTATGAAGTTTAGATTATCAAGTTTTTGTAAAGGGTAGGATATGCATGGTCAGGAAGCCTAAAGGAAAAAAGATGACGTTTTCCTAAATTTCTGTGTCTGATATTTCAGAATCTATTTAAATCTCAAGAGTTATCAGTTTCCAAATAATAATTCTAGTCATATATACGTCAGAATTTATGTTAGGTGTCACATGCTACTTAGTGATAGAAATACTTTGTTTTAGCTGAAACTTTGTCATTCAGTATGTGCATGGTAAGAATTAGACTGAGGATCATGATGATGAGATGGTATTCAAGTTAGAATTTCTGTTCATTGTGGAAAACAATGTGAGGTAGCCGTTACATGCTACTTAGTGACAATAGAAGCATTTTATTTTAGCTAAAAATTTGTAAATCAGTATGTGTCATGGTAAGAATTAGAATGACCATGGGAATGATGAGATAGTCAGGGAACTGCACCTGTAGTCTGTATAGCGCATATGCTTCCTGGGCAAGTTACAATTACTTTTGACAAGAAGTTGAAGTCTAGTGTCTAAAAGGAACTAGAAATGAAGATCCAAAGGCTTTCCAAATCTTACAAACAAAACTGCTGGAAAAGAAATTATTGATGATTAAGGACATGAAAGATAAGCTAGGTGATCTATGTGACTGTTTTGCTTCTTAAGCAAGAAAAAAGTCAATAATTTTTTGGTTCTCAGGGAAGGGCTAAACTCTATATGTCTGTTTCTTAGGTCAAAATTTGATATGGGATTAGAGTAATCAGGTCTTGTGCCCACTTAGTTGTGACTGTTTTGCTTCTTAAGCAAGAAAAAAGTCATTAAGTTTTTGGTTCTCAAGGAAGGGCTAAACTCTATGTCTGTTTAGTAGGTCAAAATTAGATATAGGGTCAAAATTAGATATAGGATTAGAGTAATCAGGTCTTGTGCCCACTTAGTTGTGGCTGTTTTACTTCTTAAGCAAGGAAAAAGTCATTAATTTTTTGGTTCTCAGGGAAGGGCTAAACTCTATGTCTGTTTAGTAGGTCAAAATTAGATATAGGATTAGAGTAATTAGGTCTAGTGCCCTTATAGCTAAGTCACCTTTTGTATAAAAACTTCTATAGCGGTTTTTAAGATGCTTGGATACCAGGGCAAATTAGTGCCTCTAAAGTAATTTGAAAGGCTGTCTTAGTTTGCAACGAAACCTTAAAGCTGAGGTACACAAACATGTTTTGGCACTCAATAAAACAGTTATGGTATTACTTGTCACCCAAGGAGTTTTGGTTCCACACCTTTCCTCCTTCCCTGTGAAATAACTTAGAAAGAAAAGAAAGCAGAGAGAGAAATGCCTGTGCTGGATTTTGAGCCAGAAAAGAAAAGAAAGACTTTAAAACAAATAAGGTTTTGCTTGAGAAAGCTAGGAACATTAATGTGATAGCGATCCAAACTGGGTAAGGACTATTGAGTCCATGTCATCGCATGCAATTAAAATGAAGTAATAATCAAGCTCTGGAAGGTACGAAGCATTACGGAACTTGCAACACAAGTGCATGTAAAGAAAAAAAAAGGAGTCTTTCCTGATGGAAAGAAAGTTGAATTCTTTTCTGTGTAAAAAAGGGAAGAAGCTCTGTAATGGCCATGAGCTGCTGGAAGGAAGAATTGAGAGCATATAAATGACTATAGACATGGCACAGTATCTGGTCGAAGAACCAGAACGAGACTTTAAATCATGCTAGATCTAAACGGAAGCAGTGTGAGAGCTTATGAATCACCATCTATGTAGCACATTAACTGGCTGAAAAACCAGGTTTGTACAAGTTGCCCATGGCTCTGATTTTTATGATTTATATCATGCATGATTAGTTTCTGATGATTCTGCTACACCTTTTTCTGTTCTTTAGAGAACTGTGATTTAAGATATATGTCATCAGTTAAGTCCTATTGAGATGTGGTGATCTCAGTCAGTTTTGCTCATTTGTATCCAAACGAGACTTCTTAGAGATGCTTGCTGGAAAGTACTTATACTGTTTATCTGAAAGGCTGGTTTATGGAAAATGAACATCTGAGCTTATGAGGTATTTCTACCATGTATTTGAAAAGTTCACCGTGCAGTGACTTTATTATGCTGCCAGTTGTGGGGAAAGAATTCTTGAAACAAGTGGAAGCCAAGGGTTTTCTTGGGAGGCAATACAAGGAGTTGCGGTGCGACCATCATCTTTGATCAACATCGTGCCTGGAAGGCTCAGTTGCATTCTCTTGACACGTGGGACTATTGCACCTCCATATAACTAGGTTATAATTGGGCCATTTGTCTGGAAGTCTTTAAGTCAACCGATCAAATTAGAGTGGTATTGAGCGGGTGAATCTATAGTTCTCAATTAAGCGTGTGCTCATTTTCTTTGCTTGGTTTTGCGGGTGGAAAAAGAATTATTAGAACTGAAAGTTCAAAAAAATTCTCAAGAATTTAATAACGGTAGTATGGTTTTTTTAAGTCAAGGTATTTTTTTTATTAAAAAAACTGCATCTGCTTGCGCTCTAAGAATATGCTTTCAGGAATCTTTTCAATTTTGTTAATAAGCTAGCATTAAGGTTCAGAGCCTTGTATACAAGTTTTAACTTGTGACATGCCATTTTCTGAAGGTGTTATGGACAGACAAAGGGCCTTGAAATTGATTGTTAAGGTGTCTGGCAGGCGACGAAAGCAACCAAACCAACTGCTTCTTGAAGAAACTACTTAACAAGGCTAGTCTTCTAAACTGTTTCTTGGATCTTCATTTTTCTCATTGTGCCGTTGAAGTGATTTCATTATTGAGAGGCTTTCTCGTTGATATTTTTAAAATTCCATCTTACATGCACATGAAACATATTGAGGGTTCAAGAGGCATGATGCTAGAAAGCCTACTCCTTTTAAGATGAGAGAAAATGTTGCCTATTTACTGTATTTGCGAGATTTTCAATGCGTGTTAACATTACATCGTGATTGAAATCCTTCATCTCATATGAATCCTGACTTCCATGACCGTACAACTCCCATACCACAAATTTGCCTTTGAAATGTAACTTCCTAGATTTCCCGGACTGAAGAAGTTAAAAAACTGATGAAATAGGTACCCAATGGCTTCCTTTTATCTCCTTCTCAGCCCTTATTTATTTCTGTGGCCAATCAACAATTCAAGCTGAATCCAATTTAGAGAGACAACAAAACACTGGTACAAAGGAAAACAATTGCTCCATATGTTTGTAAGTTTTACTTTTTTTCTTTTCCCTTTCTTATGGAATCATACAAGAATTAATTGTAGAAAAGATATTTTGCTATCAAATCTACATTACATGTAATGTAACCCACCTACTCCTGCCAATTACTTGAAGGGGAGAAATTCCAGATAAATAATCAGAATTTTAACCTTGGTCGGTCACTGCAGCAGTTATTATGAGAATGGGCCACTAAAAGAAGCCACATTTTGCATAAAAAAAAAAGAAAAATAAAAAGACCAAATGCCATATTATCTTTTCAATGAGGCTAATTTAGCACCATGGTGATTTAAAAAAGTGATCAATCTAAGCCATCAGTTCCTCATCAATTTGGAAGAAAGCAATTGGAGTAGAAAAAGACTAGGTTACTAACATAATAGAAAGATATTGAAAATGCAGAAGAAACAGACATCTGAAGACTTGTGAGGAAGGAGGCAATACCAAGCTTCAACCTTTCTGGTTGATTCACCACACATACCCTGCAAAAGGATTGGTTACTTACGATCTCTCTCTAATTATTTTGTTGTCCAGAATGCTCATCCTTTTGTTAGCCTTAATCTTTACCATGCGACTGTTTCCAAGAAATCTGTGGAACCAAAAGCCATGTGGAGTGTGTTTGACACAATCAATGATGCGTGCTTTTTGTTTGCAATTGTTCGAATTCGTGGACTAAATCTTCCAGATTTAGAAAATATTCTAGCTGTAGAATATGTCTATATAAGATTGGGAAACTAGAAATAAAGGAGATGTTTTATTTCCTTGAATATCTAAGGTGTAATTAGCTTTCTTTTTCCTTTGTAACTTTCCTATTCTTTGTTGGTCATTAGTTCTATCTATTAGGGTTGTACATACGTATTTCAGTGAACAATATAGAAGATAATAACTATGAGTTCTTCAGCAATATGCTCCAGATACAACCTCTACCTTCTAGTTTTGAGTTTTTTCAGCCAATTGGTGCCATGGCCAAGATGAAGCGTCACTCCACAGTGATCTCTGTGTTCCAAGAGCTGGAATTTCTGGGAATTGAACAAAACCTCCGTTCTGTATTGAGGAAGATGTTCAAACTAGCATTGCTACCTTGTGTTATTACTTTTAGTATCTTAATTAATGGACTTTGTCTTAATTGAAAGGTTGTTGAGTTGGTGAGTGGTGCTAGCCTAATTGGGTCACTTTTAAATACTATTGGCAACAGTCTTTGCAGGGTAGGAGAAAATGGTGGAGCTTTCAAGGTTCTAAGAAAGATGGAATAAAGAGGCCTCCTTCCTGAGCAGGTAAAATACAACACTACTGATACTTTGTGTAAAGGCAAACTCATGATGAAGGTTGTAAATTTGTTTTCTGACAATGAATTTTAAAGGAATTAAGTTTGATGGTTCTACACTACAATTCTTTTATTTATGCTGTTTGGAATTCAGACTGGTAGAATGTCTTTGGATTTTCATTTTCTTTCGTTTGTCCCTGATTCACTGGCATGATCTACCTGTTTAAAATTCCCAGTCCAAAACGCTAACGAGGCCACCCTCATTTCAGAAAGATTGGTCAATGCAACTGCAACTGTTATGGCCCTTCTAGTGGGAGGCGAAATTGAGGAAGGCAAAGTATTTTAACTTAAGTTTAGAACCTTAATTCAAGTTTACATAGCAAGAATAGATAAGTTTAGCAAAGTTCCCTAAATTCCGAGAAGAATAAGGCACTAAATGAAGTTCAGGGGCAAAAAGGTAATTTTGCATCTTGAATAGCCGGAACGAGTCCCGAGTGTTTTAAAATGAATTTTCATAACTTAACTTTCAACCTTAAATCAAACTTAAAGAATAAACAAGAATTTAATCAAGAATGACTAAGTTACAAAGATAGGGGCTTAATTGTATTAAGCTTAATACTTTGATGGCTTGTGTGTTAAATGAGGGTTTAAGAAAGGGAAAGTGAGGGTGGCCGCCATATTTTCGTGTTCATCCTCTCCACTCTCATTTCTCCATCCAATTCTCCTTGGAATCAAGAAATTATTGGTGGAACAAGAAGTTATCAAAGTATATAAGCTTGGAAAAGCTAATTTCAAGCTTGAAACCATGATTTTGGAGCTTGGAAGTGTGTTTTCTCCCATCCCCTATTTTTGAGCAAGGTAAGCAATATGTTCTTGATTGAATTCATGTTATTTACTTAGTTTGGAGCTTGGGTTTTGGTTAGAGAGTGAAGTTTTAGTGATTAGTGCTTTGTTTTTGGATTGGAACTTGTGTAGAACTTTGGTGAACTTGGTTGATTGGAGAGGAGATTGATTCTTTCTTGTTACTTCGAGTTGAGGTAAGGGAGATATGTTTTCAAATTCATTTAATGTCATTAGCTTAAGTTTGCTTGAAGAATTCGAGTGGTTTTAGCTATGGCATTAGTTAAAGGTTTTGGTTGAAATGTGGTGGACTAAAAGATTTGAGAGGATTGGATTAATGTTACTGTTAGTGTTGTGCCCAAAAAACTAATCATGAGATGATTGTATTTTTACACATTGAGTCATGATATTTTATTTAGACATTAATCCAGCAATTTTGTTTGTTGTTTTGTTTCTGCATAATGTAATAAACATAATTATAACCCTAGAATAATGATATTATTAAATGTCCCTAGTCTAGTATTATTGTGGAGCGGGTTGCAATAATACATAATGACTAGCATATGTGGAGACTAATATGAGATATGTAGTCTACATATGGGTACAAGTTGGAGAACTTATGTACTGGACCGACCCACCATGAGAACACTTCATGGATCGTTATATGAGTGTCATAAGTGATTCTCATAGTGATCATGGTATATGTAGTCCTTCGACCTAAGATCATCAAGGTTCCCTACATGTGAGTCACATACTTTGATACTTTCCTTTGTTGCTCGTAACTGAGTGAACTTGAAGGAGGTCATTGGGTATGTCACATATCATGCGGAGGGATTTGTATGATCAAGATGGGATTTGTCCCTCCTATGTAACGGGAGTGATATCTTTGGGCCCCTTGATAGAGTGAGACTTAGAAAATGCATGGCCATGCTCGGATGAGTTGATATACGATATCAATGTCATCAGTTTAAGTTGGTCTACTCAGTAATCAAGAAACCAAAGATTGGGCTATACGAGAGTGACACATTCCATGTCTCGTGCTTAGTCTTGATATCTTGGACAAAGGGACAATGGCATATATCGGTGATGATCATAAAGGTTTAGTCGATTCACCGACAATCTTGTCACTTGGGTAGCAATGATGTGTTGCTAGACACCGCTCATTGCTTATGATCATAAATGTGATTTATGATCATTGCCAACATGGCAAAAGCCTATTGAGTCGCACACATAGAGCTATTTGGATCATTAGAGTGCATGGGCTAATTATTTGGGTTATGGTTTCACTTTAATTTCGTATTAATAATGGGCCAAGGAATTGAGCTATTATTAAGCCCGAAATTAAATCCTAATTGGATTAGGTTTTTGAAACCCATTAGGCCTGGAAGTTGAGTCTCACTATAAATACAACTTTTAAGTGAAAAATTCACAGGTCTCCTTGCCCTAGCCTCCCAAAAGGACAGCCGCACTCTTCTCTTGCAATTCCTTGGAGGACGCAAGCTAGCACGCGAGCGCAAGAGAAACGCATCTGCCGGGACGTAGTGGAAGCGTGGTGATCTCGAGAGGCTCGTGTGGATACCATAGAGAGCCTGAACACGTCAACTGTTCAGGTTTTGTGATTCGACTCTACAGTTGAGTGAGAGATCTCAACTGAAAATTAGGTATGAAATTTTTGAACACCCGGTTTACCCCGTTTCACTTGGATCCTGGAGGGTTTCGGTTAAATTCCGCTGCGCTGTTTGGCTCCTGAAACCCAACAGTTACAAGACATCATAAGTTAGCTTGTGATAGTTGGTTATGTTCTATGCAACATGTTCTATGAGTGTATGAAATTTGGAGGCATTCTATTCATGTTTGATATGTGTAAGAATCATCCAAAATTCATAGCAGCAAAATGCACCAAATTCTGCATTTTTATAGATTGGCGATGCGTCGCCAATTACATGTCGATGCCAGCGACGCGTCGCCAATCCAGCAAAAGTTCACAGAACATTACCAACTGTGGCGACACGTCGCCACAGACAAAAATTCCAAATTTTTCATATTTTGCTAAAATGATCCAAGTGAGACCTAAGAAGGTTCTCAGAGTACCTTAGGGTCTAAGGATTCTGGGGGTACTCTGAGACTTCTGAAAGTCCCACAAAATATAAGAGTTTCCTTGAGTTTTGTAGGGTTTTAAGGTTGCTTGTGCAACAAGCAAGGAAACTAGGTTGCAAATGAACATAATTAAGTACCACTAGCTCAGGTGAAAGGTTTAGAACCCTTGTTGACCTAGCCGTGCTGTAGCCATGAGGTTGCAAGGTGAAACCTTGTTCATCTAGTCTACATGGAGGTCTTATGGCCTAGTCTACAAAGTCCCACCATAATTCCCCTGCATAACAACTAAGGGAAGGCTACATGATTGCATTAAGTAAGCTACGGCTTACTAGGAGCAAGTTGGTGATCAGAACTCGCTAGGCACGGAGTGATGCGCTGTGAGGAGGACTAGTTGAGGAGAGGTCTTGATGGCCTAGTTATATGTGCATATATCAGACCCTCATGCTGTGTGAGCTCGCAGCAAGTTTACATATGTTTATCATATGTCCAGTCCTAGTAATTTTCTTGTAGGTACACTGAAAACCCCTTACTGAGAATTGTCGAATTCTCACTCCCTAGTTATGTTATGCAGAGATTGAAGCTGTTGGGCTGGGTAATCGTTGAGGATTATCGCGGTAGTGCTCTTTTGTGTGTACAGGTACGGCATTTGGGAATCCTTGTGATTCTAGTCTACATGAGTATACTTAGTTGGCTTGTTGGTCAAGTAACAGTACTAACTTAAGCCTTCCTTTGGCTGTAGAGCCTAGTAGCACTTGGCAAGGACTTTTGAGACTCGCCACTGGGACGTGTATCCAAGGTTAGAGTTAAATCAAAGAGATCTTAGTAGAGGCTTGTATTTATACAGTACTTTTAGTTGCCTCCATAGTCTATGTTATAAGGAGTCCTCGACTCTAGGGTTGCTCTTGGGTGAGGGCATTAGTCTACATTATGTATGAATGTTCTCACGAGCTGTTATGCGTAGTAAACTCACACAAATGTTGATTTTGTATGCTTTGGCTATTTGTACTTATTTTTGTGTAGAAATTACTTGGCCAAGTTAATGTTTTGTGGTTTTAATAAACCAAGTCAAAGCATGAAGAGCATGTATATTCCATATTCTAGGATAATCAACTAGTATCATGGGATTTAATCCGCAACATACACAACTAGCCAATTGCAATCCACCGTGAGATCAGCTTTCACAGGGCTTCTTGGGCAGGGGCCAAGGACGGCCGTGTCAGCTACTGAGGCTCCCATAGGATTCCTCTTTTTTTCAAGGTTTTCAAGGTACTAGTTGAAATGGTGGCAAAGGGCATTGAGCCAAATGTCTTTACATTTAATATGTAAAGACAGAGGAGTTCTTGCAGCTCAAGATA